>JAVQJF010101742.1:0-20128 GCA_036023855.1 Gadopsis marmoratus
ACTCGGGGTTCAGTGTCTTGCCCAGGGACACTTCGACATGCGGACAGCAGGAGCTGGGATCGAACCACCAACCCTGGGGTTAATGGACGACCGTACTACCCCCTCAGCCACAGCCGCCCACTATCTTTTCGCCAGTAAATTTAAATGATTTCTACAGCAAAAAATTGAAATAAACCTTTGCCTTTGCTTCTTTTACCTAGGACTACACTGTAGGGTAAGCTGGCACCACATCATAATGCTTTCTGCTTTGACGACAAAATGTCGTTATGTGATGCAAAAGTTGTAATGCAAAAGTCTACATGTACATGGGCTTGCTTTTTGTGAGCAATCAGTTCAGGTACACTAATGGCCCATAGCTCCATCTACAGCCTCATGCCCATGTGACTCATTGATTTGATTCAGGATGCTTTGTTGGAGTCATTTGAGATCCCTAACGCAACCCGAATCGGATCATATCCCAGCTTTGCCTTTCCAGGACAACGCCCCGGGAGTCAGCCTCGTTGTACACAAACAAATGCTACAGGAATGACCTGAATAAATGAGTAGAGAAACACGACGAACGCAGATGCTTCCACGCAGACGATGCGACTCATACGCTATGGCCTCTGCCGTCACCAGACGTCACCTGCACCGACCACCTATGGGAGACTTTGGACCGTTAGCCAGCGCTCTCTCCAAACCCACCGATTGGAAGAAATATCTTTTGTTCATGCCTCCAGTAGAGTCTAGAGACTAATGTTTTATAAATGTGTTTCATCATTTTGGCAGCTAAGGACGAGAATGTGCACTAGCATTGTCTTTTGAAAGTGCACAGAATGTGATCAAAGAGAGCTCCGTGCGGTGGGAGCCATGACTAATGGTAGAGTCTCATTACGAACGACCCTGACTGGGGCTCAGGTCAGAGTTGCTTGAGGGCCGAGCAGAGAAACACTTAGTCACTGATGTCTCTTGTTGGCTTTGGTCCCCCAGGTTTTGATGACCGGGACACAGACCTGTTCTTGTGCGACACCAACACATGCAAGTTCGATGGGGAGTGTCTAAGAATTGGGAACATGGTGACATGCATTTGCGACTTCAAGGTAAGGCCTGTGGTGTTTTCTGTTGTTGTTCTACGGTGTTTGTTTTGCTTTTCTTTTGAGGCGTGTTTTATGAGAACTGAATTGGTCACTTAAACCCTTCTCTAACCAGAGATTGTCCAATCATAGCTTAGCAACCATAACTAGCTACAGCAGTCCTGCAGTGAGAACAATGCTCCACATCTAGCGAGGTTGAAGGGTGATGTGAGAAAGACAAAAAAATTGATTGGACTGGATTAAACAGTTTTTTAAAAAAAGAATCTGCTATAACGCAAGATGCAACCGTTAGCATGGCTAACTAGCTCACTATGTGAACAGTCGATGGGCAGAACGCTGTGTTCTGTGTCTTCTTCTTGATTTCAACACAAGGCCGTGTCTTTGCTGTGTCTACTTAAAACTGTAAAATGAGTCAGATATCAAGTGCTCATAGTGTGATTCACAGAACTTTAAAGTGCTCTTGGACTTGACCAGCCACAGCATATGTTAATAAAAAACATATGTTGCTGGTGATATTTGTTGAGTTGAAAGGTAATATATTTTTAAAGAGTATCAAAGTATACATATATACATATACATATACAGTCTGGTCCATAAGTATTTGGACAGTGATGTGATTGAAGTGTAGAGGAAACTCAACATCTGGTGATGTCCATGGGTTCCAGACTTCAGGCAGTCGTTGACTGCAAAGGATTTTCAACCAAGTATTGAAAATAATCCTTATGTTTATAATTATGTTAGTTTGTCCAATTACTTTTCAGCCTTTGAAAATGGGGGACTGTGTGCAAAAATGGCTGTAATTCCTAAACGGTTATTGTGATATTTTTGTCGGACCCCTTGAATTAAAGCTGAAAGTCTGCTCTTCAGTCACATCTTGATTGCTTCGTTTCAAAGCCATTGTGATGGTGTACGGAGGCAAGTGTACAAAAATGGTGTCACTGTCCAAATACTTATAGACCAGACTGGATCGAAGTCCATTGCCTTGATTGGATAATATTAGCCCTAAGGGGAAGGTGGTTGCATAGCATGAGCCCAGTTTATAGCGCTCTGTGAAACCCCGCGTCACTATCCTGGGCCGCGATACGCGCTCCACATCCATAAACAAGACTGCCACTGATGGGACCAAAGACTGAAAGGCCCTCGTTAATGGCATAAATCTGGGAAATTATGCTGTTCTTGATAATGACTCATACTTAACTTTACGACCAAACCTATAATAAAAAAGGCGCAAAGCAGTCAGCCGAGTATTGATTTTGGTATAACGTTTGCAAGTTTTGCCGACTAATACGCTACGCAGAGCCCTAGATAAATTAAGCCACTGAGAGCTGAAGACGTAGCATGTGTTCTCATCCGTCGCTTTTATCAGCACGTCATCAGCGCAGCCAGGCACTAGGCAGGCTGACACTCGATTGGTCACCAGCTTTTATCTCAATTTCGTACTTCCCTTGGAGCAAACGTTAACAGAGGCCTGTAGATAAATGACATTACAGCTCCATTCCTCTTCAGGAGATCTCACACTGATACTGCTGTCGCTGTGCACTGAGGCGCTCTCAGTGCTTTCAGAAAGGAGCAGGTCGTACCACAGTTTCTGGCTTCATACTGTGGGTCTGAGGTCAGCTCAGCTATGCATCTTCTGTTTGTTTGCGTGGAAGGTCCCTGATGTCAGCGTCTTTATTTCATCAGTCACCGTAAACATGACCTTCCTAGCCCTGCGAATGTTGCCGTGCTCTGAAATAATCAGTCACTCCCAATCAGTATCAGATAAATAGATCCAAGGTTTTTTCTCCTGTTGGCAGTCCATTCAGGACTGTCACGGGAGACATGAAAGTGGTATAAATTCTCATCGTGGATGGATATCCTTTGTTCTAACAGAAATCTATGGATGCATGCGCACACACTCTCGCACACACACAAAAAACCCCAAGGAAGAGATGCAAGGGGCTCTGTGAAGAGGAAGTGAGTTTGGTGTGGTGGAATCAATGGACACTATTCATTGCCAAGATGCATTAGATTCACCTCACACTGACTCTTGAAAGAGCCAAGACTTTCACTCGCTAAGCGGAGTCAAACTGCTACAAAGCAACATGCTCTCTTGCACTTGAAAATGAGTTGCTTTTGTCAGCTAACGCCATACCCTGACTAATCACATAACATTTCTTTGTAATTCATCTCGCAATAGCTGCCGGGAAAAGCTATTGTTAGCAGCTGGGTTTTGTTAATGGCAGGTCACAGCGCTGATTCCCAAAAGTGTCGTCCATCCTTAAAGTATGTGCGCTCGTGGCGCTGTGAAACACTTTAACTAAAACTGTCCACCAAAGGGTAAATGGCACATTTCATTGCTTTCTGTAAAGGAGTTTGAGAGTCCCTGGATTTGTTTTCTCATAATGCACAAACTGCACACACAGCTCTGATGCTCCTCTGTCTTTCGTACAGTTTTCGGCACAGAAGACCTGTTTCTGAGTTGTAGATGAATGCGGTTTAGATACAAGAATCACAGGAAAGTAAGGAGAGTTGTCTGTCTTTGAAAGGTTTTCTGAAGCATGCTGATTTTTATGTCAGAATTCTTACAACAAAATACACATGTGCAGAACATTTAACCCACCAGCTGCCATGACCAAGGTCTCCAATAAAGTGTGCGCGAGCACGTCTTTTGAAATTTGGCAGAAATTTTCTTGATATATAGTGTTTGTTTTTGAGGCAGATATTAGTGGAGTAATATTTATTTAGTAAATATCTAGATAAAGATTTTGATGGTTGTTAGCCTGTATTAACGCTGCATTCACTCCTACCAAACGTTACGTTAACGTTTCATCCACAACCCTTGATTGTTGATGTTGTCGTGGTTTGTCCCAGTAGTTTTGCTGCTTGCCTCTTGTTTCATTGTTCTTCAGCATTGCGGATGCATTTAATTCATCATTCTGTTACTTATTTTTCTTCCAAAAGCCGTTAGCGTCGGCTAGTGTGTTACTGGTGAAGACGTAACGCTACTGGAATGCGAATGCTGCTTATTAAGACAGTTAACTCAACGTATGGCGAGGGGCGTGGCGAAGGACACTGTTTTACCAATCAGGAGCATAATCAGGAACATAATCCATAGATATTTAATTTAATTCTAAATCCAGTATTTATTTGAGTTCTAAACATAACATATACGTCTATAAACACATCATTTCAAAACATCTCTGCCACCGTGAAACCAGTTGCCCCTAAAGTTATTAATTGTTATTCATTAAATCTTTCTTTATACATGTAGGTGAAGTAATATGACAATCTGCCTGCAGCAAGTGAAAATAGCCAACAGAAGAAACATTTGTGAAAATGAGTTTGGAGGAAGGATTACCGGTGAAAGACACGACCAAAGCGTCTAATGAAATGTGTGCGAGCACATCCTGTGAGGGCAGGGAGCTGGACGGCCCTGTATGTAGTTTTGGAATGAATGCAGCAGGTTTGTTTACAAGTTAGATGTTACATTGCAGCAGATTGTGAGTGGAACATTTGTAAAAGCGTCCGAAGGTTTAAGGAGACTCCAGCGGAAGACTTTGCAGATGAACGGGGAGACAGGCGTTCACACAGCAGATGTAAGTAACATGATGGGTCATTTATGTCAGGATTACTTACAGCTCAATGCTGCTGACTGCAGGCCTTCGCTAAAAAGTACTTCTAGTCTCCCAGACAGGACGGATTTGGTGCACGTGTCATTAAGCAAAGTACAAAGAAGTTCTGCCATTCACAGCAAATTTCTTATTTTTTCTGTGGTTGGCACCAGTCACCTCACATTAACTGACCTGCCCTGACGTAGTGCGCCTGAACAATGTCGGAGTGAGTTATGGCTCACAGTCAGGACATAGCCTCTAGCCTGGTGGGGTTATGTTTAGGTTTGAGCCCAGAGTGGCCCTGTCTTGTTCGTAATGTTTTGCAGCATAAACAGACAAAGACAAATACACCAGATTTTATGCAGTGATTATGTTTCTGGCATTTTAGGGCTCTCATTGGCTCACGGTGATGTTGCTTGATTACCCAGCCTTGTTTCTGGCGTGTAGCGAGGATGCTCACTGTGGAGTGGTAGAGGGCATCCAGCATGTCAGGGACTTTCTAGGAACAGTTCATCACACTATTTTGAATGGTGATGATGATGATGATTGTCATTTGGGCCAAATTCTATATAAATGTTTGTTTTTTTATGTAAGAATTGTAATGGTGTAAAAGATACAGTTGACATGTTTGTGATATGGAGTCAGGCACATTTATTCAGGTGCACATGAGTGACTGAGTCCTGTTTGACTAGAAAAATCATAAAAGCAGAGTTTCTGTACGTGTGTGGTCCTATTACAAACAATTCACAATTGCTCAGGTAAATTCCATCATTCCTCTAATAGAAATGCAATGCAATGCAAAGAAGCATTAATTGTTGTGACTGCAGACTTCAAGGACGAGGTTTCACATAATATCTACCACAGTCTGAGAGTGCAGGGACGTGTATGAATGGTGATTAAATTTAAATGAAACGGCAATAACATCAGCACAACTCAGAGAACTTTGTCTCTCCCTTCAGCTCAAGATTTCACGTCATGCTGCTTCAGATAGTGTGTTAAAGCATCACAGTTTTGTCTCTGTGCGTGCAAATAGCAAGGCGCTGCGGTCGCAAAATCACTTGTACGTTTAGTCTTGATGTTCAGTGGCACATTAAACAGAAAAGTGAAATGAAAGCATTTTTTAGTTGGGCCCAAATTATGGCCACTATTACATTTGAGGCTGTCCTCACCAGCAAAAAAAACTGCGTATAGGTTTTTCTGCTGCTTTTCCTGCTTTTCTGTTTATGCTGCATTAAGGTTGTGCATTACAGCTAGACTGGCCAATATAAGCCTATTTCACGTTTAGCAGTGTCGGTTTATGGGTAGCAAGAAATTGCTGTACCAAAATGGCAAACTAGGTCTGAGGAAAGAATGTCACTGTTACACAGTTCCAGTGTCCACCAGAGAACACTGTTTCAGCTGTAGAGTCAGTATGTTCAAATTCTTTTAAAGAAATATTTAAGGGACCCATGGCAACATTGTTATTTTTATGTTTCTGCATATATTATCAGATATTTTAACTCCCAAATATCAACATCAGTATCGCCTTAAAAAGCGTGCATACGTGGGCGTGTTAGGACATGTTTAGTTGCTTAGCACCTTCATACATATCGGGCTGCATGCAGACGTCCACACCGGAACCTCATGTACGTGGGCAGATGAGTGAATCTACTTCACACGGAACCCTCCCAGCTACCCAGACTGGGAAAGCGTCAATTCACTTATTTTGCTTATAGTCATTTTTCTGCACGCAGACAGCATCCTCTGATGTTCCACATACAGATTCGACATCATAATGTACATTCAGGCAGCATGGCACAGTTATTGACTTGATATAAAACAAGTTAGGCTAATGTTGGCACCACATTTGGTCTTCAATATGCTCCCTGCTGGTTGTTTGATGTGGCTACTATTCGCTGTAGTGCCTGACCTCAAATTGCTCTCCCACTTTTCACTGCCGGAAGCCGCATAATGTTTGGGGAGCGATGGCTTGACTGGTGAAGCTCGCAGCGCTTCAAAGAGGGATGAGAGCTAATGTGGGCTCATATGATGTTGATGGGAGTGTGTGGAAGGGCAGCGCGTCCTTCATTTTGCACTAAACAAGGACGCGTGAAAATGCTTTGGTGCACGCTTTCTTTCAGAAACACGCACAGCCCACAAATGCTAGCGTGCTCCCCAAGCTGCTGAAACACGACTGACTTGTCGCGCCCTCTCCCGTTTCCTCCACCTCCCTCTTGCCAACGCACACACATCTTCACGTCCCCACAAACAGATGACATGATAGAATGTAAAATAATGAAAATACCTGCGATTACACAGATAAAACACCATTTCAGACAGGCCCAGGTGGTACTGACACCAGCTTCTGATGCAGACCCCATTCCATATATTTGCATTCATTTATCATCCTTTTATCTAGGGCCATGTGAACGGACTGGGACTGAGGTTTTGAATAAATGGTGAATTTATTTCCGGGTGCAGGGAGGCTGGAACAGCAGGCCAAGATGAGTGATGCGCGTTCAGCTGTGACTAAGGTGACAGAATGTAAAATGCCAACCTGATCCCATAGTTACCGATCAGACTTCTCATGAAACTGAATGCACCTTGGTGTTTTTCCACTGTGCAAAATCAGTCACAACAAACTGGTAGTGAGCGGTAATGGGATCATTTTAGAGGGCCTTTCAGTTTATTTCGAAGTCACAGCTAAAGACTAAAGGTGATTGGATATGCCTTACCTTTTCCAAAATAAGCAGTTCTAGTCAAATAGTTGCAGTTGGAATTGTTTGTAGCTCCATTTACCCCAAGGATGCACAATCCCTATAATATTGCGTTGTGAAAAAGCAAGATCCTCCGCATGCACCCAAGTGCACAAGAGTCACGTCTGTAACTTTAAGCCAATGTTCATTCTCAGTAAGCAGTATTAGATGCCTTACTGTTACCTCACTTTAGCTGGAGCGTGCTGAAAAAAACAATAAAGCAAATACTGTGAAGTGATGATGCTCCTTAGGAGGCTTTTGTAGATATATACAGTATATAAATATAAGCATTTTATGAAAACGCATTCCTCATCCATCCAGCTTAAAATCTTTGATATCACCCCCACTCTCTGAGGGCTTCTCTCACGCTGTGCCACATACTTTCAAACTGTAATGAGGAGATTTCAAGTTTTCTTGCTGAATGGCGGATGGTGTTATAAAGTCAATTCGATGCCCCCTTGTTCTAGCAAAGCACATTTATGTATTCCTCTTTCACAATAAGATAAGCACTGGATTGTTTCATCAGTATGTTGCATAGCCTAATCCTCTTTACTCCATTTCTTTCAGCCCTGCATCTCCTAATGTTTCCACGCTGCCTGCCACTTCTTTTTCCATCCTCTCATTGCGTCTTTTTCCAATCACTCCTCTCGTGCATGTGGTCCTCTCGCTACCGTAGTTTCACAGTGCTTATATATTTTACCACTCACCCCAGGGCTTCTATCCATGCAGATAGATTTGGTTTTATCTGCTGAGGATTTGAGATATCCATCTGAGATTTCTGCTGCAGCTGCAAATACAGTGGAGATGAATGGAATTTTGTAGTTCTAAGCATTTCGTTATGCTTCAAAGTGCTTGGAACTACTTTGCATAGAAAAAAGTACCCTCTTTGAAGATATTTAGATTATCCTCAGTAGTACTGAGTTTTTAAAGTGTAATATTTCAATGCTTTGAGGACAAGTGAAATTCCATGCTCCTCGGTCATAGTGTATTAGAGTGGCAGCAGAAGTATAGGAGTTGGATATCGCAACACCGTGGCTTGGTAAACCAACATGGTCTGCAGGGCCAAACACCACCTGTGAGAAAGCATGTTTCCTTTTTTGTAATTGGGGTCGATCAGTAGTTCAGGTTCTTGCATCTCTCCCATCAGAGGTCTCTGTGGTGGGGCACAACCACCTCTTGTCTTTGCATGATAAATATACCAATTAAAATCAGCAACTCGACGGGTTGACACAGGAGGCACGTTTCTGAGCCACATATTTGTGGTCTGAAAATGTGAGCGATGCAGCTTCAACACAGCAAGTGACGATGAAGCAATTGAGTATTTGACACACGCTGGTCTGTTTCATGGAGCTGTTAATATGTTTGTGTAACATGTGCTATTATGTACTATATATATATTGTTAATTTGAATTTCTGACAGGGATAAAATATGTTTTTTAACGACATTTGAAACAGCACCTATAAGCTGTATGAATGTGTAGTAAGCTTTAGTGTACGATGGCCCTGAGGTGCAAAGCGCGTCAATATTGAACTGAATTTCTCACAGAAATTAGTTTGTACAGAAATGTGCTGCTGCAACCCCAATGTTGGGGAAGATGAGGTGGTATTCTTGTTTCCTAGAATGGTCAGGTGCAGGGCGCTCATTTTTCTCCTCAGTGCAGCCCCTTCTGTGGATCTGTATGCTACCCTGTGCTTTAATGTCACATTTCTTATTTCATTTTGGGCTGCAGCTGGCAATCATTTTTATTATCCATTTTTTTAAATGTCCCGCTTTGTCTGGCCAAATCCAAATATTCAATGTTCAGTTTACGGTGAACCAAAGAAAAAGCAGCAAATCCTTACATTTAAGAACCTGGAAACAGCAAATGTTTGTCTCTGTTTATTGATTATCAAATGTATTGATTATCAAAATAGAAAACAGGTACTTTTTCGGTCAGTCGAAAGAGTATGCTGTATATTTTTGTTAAACACTGAAAAACCCAGTTATAGGTTTTAAACGATGCCTGTAGCGGCCTTGTTTTTGTAGCACTGTCTGTTTTTCAGTAGAGAAATGAATACTGCACCTTTCCAACACAGTTACAAAAAAAACAAAAACAAAAAAAAACAGGAGAGGAGAGGAGGCAACCCTAATGTTGTCTGCAATCTGTGTCTTTTGAGATGTTTTTTTTTTTCCTGAATGGTTGATTTGTTTCAAGATTTATAATTTGTTAATGTGTTTGGTATCTCGTGGCTGCTGTATATCATCAAATTAGAATTTGATGAGGTGATTTTATTCAAGTTGATTTTTTCCTAATTAAGATTAGATTGAAACACCAAGATGTGGCTAAATGGGCTCAAGTGAGGCTGCTCGTGTACACCTCAGCTCTAGCATCAAGATATACCGTGTACGCTAAACACAATTATCAGTGACAAAATGAATTTCTACCACTTTGGGAGTTGCCTGTTACACTGAGACGACTTAGTCAAGGCGGAGAAGGGAGACAAGGAGGAACTTGGGGAGGAATTGTGTCGGGCGTCTCTCCTGAAAAACGGAGCATCTGTGTCAGCTCCTCTGTGGCTCTGGCTGGCCTGTCAGACACTATTACAGAGGAGCTTGTCTCCTGTGACTCGGCTGGGGAGACTCCGCAGGGACTGGCGGGCTAGGCCCTAATCAAGGGAAGACTGCCAAGCGGTTAAAGAGCAGAAGCACAAGCCAGCCACCTCCCAGTCTCCCTCAATCTCTCTCCATCTTCCCATTGTCACAGTAACTCCGGTCTCTTCCATTACTCTCTGTCTCTTTCGCTCCCTCACTTGTCCAAATAGATCACCCTCTTTTGTTTCTGTCCTCTGCTAGTCTCTCTTTGTCGCTCCTTCCATTGTAAGGACTTGGCCAGTGTTCGTAAACAGGGCAAGGCATCATGGGAGAAGAGTTTGTCACTGACCCAGGCACCCTTCTGATACCCTTCTGTCCAGGAGGTCTGTGGAATACAACACAGTGTCAGGCACAGAACAGATTTGTCACTCTGACGGCACTCCTCAGGGATCTATTGTTGGTTTGTGTGTTTTCTTTTTCCCATTCACCTTCTCTGACTTCCACTGCTTCTAAGTACCTGGGGTATGGTGGCATGGCTTTGCTAAAGCTTTTCTAAAGCAAAATAAAACTTTGTTTGGCCTGTGGAACACAACATTTGTCCGCAACCCTTTTTTCCGGGTTGGAAATAAGTCCAGTGTAAGACCAATCTAACTGGGAAATCAAGTTTGATATGATTTATTTAATTGATTAATATAATTGACACATCTCTGTTGGTGACCATTATCTCAGACACACCAACCACGCCACTCCTTTTCATCCATAGTAAGGCATCATTTAGAAGGTCAATCCCCCAGCATGAGGCTAATTATCTGACAAATACCTGTTTCATACCATGTATCCAGTGTTGACTTGCTGACCATTCTCCCAACCAACATCAACTCATATTTTGATAAACAGGACTCTTTCTATTAGAGGAGATCATTTTATTTAATGCTCTGACATTTAAACATTTTTGTTACTAGCCTCTCGACTACACTCTTGTCTCAAAACAGCAGTGATGTGCTTTTCCTAGTTTTGCTTCACTGTACTTACTCTCTTTACAAAATTGCATGGGGTACGTGTAGAATTCTAAACAAGAGCATTTCTTGAAGGCTGAGTGGGATAAATGAACAAAGGAGGCACATTTTAAACCATAATGGATTAATTATGTAATAAAATACAAAATGCATTCTGTGTTTTTTCAGAATGCATTTTGTATTTTTTTATATTTTAATATTATATTTAACTTATTAAGTTATTATTATAACTTACTATATATTACATCAACAAATGGCCAAACTCATTTGGAAAAAGCAAACAATTATTCTGCACAACTTGAACACATTAAGAAATACATTAGACTCGACTAAGTCCCAGCTCAGTGGAAAGAGCTATATCCTGAGGTGGTAGGGTGTGTTAGACCAGGGGTTCCTAACCTTTATGACCTCGGGGCCCAACCTTTCTAGTACAAAGTGGCCCGGGGCCCATTCAAATATTAACACTGTATTGGTTTAATTGATCTCACTCTTGGTTTGGTTTGTATTCAATAACTAAATCAAATCCAATTACAGTTTAACAAGCTAAAACCGTGTCAAATAAATGACATGATACATTGTCATCATCACAAAGACATTTATTTATCATGAGTATGTAAACATGCACATGTATACAACAAGACGCCGAATAGGCTAACAATTCATGGAACAAATCAAGCTGCTGCAAGAATAAATTTAAAGATTCAAGTCAGGCTTATTAACACAAATCTGGATACGAGGTAGCTGGCTTTCAAAGCAAATTTAGAGTTGCCAGTCAGTGACACGACAGACCTTTTCTGCATCTGTAGCCCACTTTCTTTTCTCACGAGCGTTGGATGTTTGGTTTCTAGATGCTTTAATTTTGAAGGCTTCAGTGATTCGTTGGATTGCGTTAGCCCACAATCCAAACACTGCGCTCTCGGCTCTGCCTCGTTACCTCCGTTCACAAAGCCGTACTTAATGAAGATGGTTGGCACCACTTTTGTCTACAATTTTCCATTTTAAATACTTCTCCATAACTTTCGCTACAGGCTTATTGGAGCTTGTTAAACAACTGACTGAAACATTACCGCCACCAAGTGGTGGGAAGCTGTATTGTAACTGAGCATCTCAAGGATAACATTAATATATCTGGTGTCTTCAATTGATAACCTATGCAGTGCCGCGGCCCTGGCCCACAGATGCAAAATTGAAAATGTTTTGCGGCCCTCTAGGTGGCCCCATGGTTAAGAATCACTGTGTTAGACTACTGTCAACTAGTATAAATTAAAATAAAACATCAGATCTGTGTGGAGCGAAGAGGAGACTGTAACCTTCCTCGAATGAATATATGAAACAAACATAAATGTCATATTCCCATCATTCCTATAAATTACATCATCTCGTTGAGCCCTCCTCTTCTGCAATGATTTGATGGCACCCGACACCAACCCGACAGCATTAGCACCAACTCCTAATATTCACATAACAGAATTCTTTTAATCTTTTTTAGATTTTCTGTAAATTTGTTTAAAATTTGCACCGCCGTTGGATAGTTACCTGGCTACAGCCATCCACGCCAGGGATTAATCCTGTGACAGTAGCCTCATACAAATGGCACAAACAGAATGCATTGCACTGATTTCATTCATTAACCTCAAATGCATTTGTGTGTTTAAAGGACACACTCGCTCTCCTTTCCGAGCTCCCTTACTACCCATCCCCAGCACCAGGCTATGTCACAACTGCTGCACCAGATGTCAATCACATGACGACAGGGCCAGCTGATGGAAAGAAAGAGGGCGCATCAGAGAAGCAGAGGAATCTTAGACGAGAGCGTCTGTCTCTTGTCATGAGCCACAGGTGCACTCTGCCACCACCACAAGCACTGAAGGGGTCTCTGTCAGAGTTGATAAAGCTGCAGCTTTGATAAGTGCCAGAAGGCATAAGTAAAGATTGTGCCTGGGGGTCTCGGCAACTGAAGACAAGTCTTGTGGAAAGCAAATGCGGTGCTCAGTATGGGCTGTGCAGCCAAAGGTTTCATCAGAAGTAGAACGTGCTGGGCGGTGCCGCCTCCATCCTCTGAGGCTAGCCCTAGTTTCGTGGAGATGTTTATTATTGATAGAGGTGGATGATAGCCTTGGGATGAATTGCATAATCTCGAGCCGCCTCTAATGGATACAGGAAATGGATAAGGCTATCAGTCAGGTCTC
Source organism: Gadopsis marmoratus (assembly GCA_036023855.1). Taxonomy (NCBI): domain Eukaryota; kingdom Metazoa; phylum Chordata; class Actinopteri; order Centrarchiformes; family Percichthyidae; genus Gadopsis; species Gadopsis marmoratus. The sequence goes on from JAVQJF010101742.1 coordinate 13,179, forward strand.
TGTGGATGAAGGATGTGTCTGTGTTTGTATGTGTCTCTGTGTGTGCATGCACGTGTGTGCGTTTGCACTAAGACTGGGCAATGCTATAGTCCTGTCAACTAACCATCAGCACATGTAGCAAATAATATCTAATAATGTGCATCGTGCTGATTTGATTGTCTAAATTGACATGCATCTTTTAAATACACAAGAAGGATAATCTTTACATTTTTAAGGGGTATAACTCATCACAGTTCTGGAAGAAAACAAAGACTAGAAGGTTGTGGTGTGTTGCCAGTGGGAGTCTATAGCACACAATTCAAAATGTAGAGAGGCACAGAAAAACCACAAGCCAGCAGTCTCAGAGGAATGGTCAGTGAAATGTCAGGTGTGTTTATGCTTCTTGATGAGCGAAGCTCTAAATGTATTTGAAATCAGCTTGAACACAACTAGCAATACACTGCGTGTATTTCGAAAGCATTGATCATTTGGTGCACAGATTTTCCCACGTGAGTACCGTAATCGGCTCAGTTGAGCACAGAGAACTTCAGTTCTTCTAGAGTAGTGTTTTCAACCTCAGACACATGTGTGAGTGTGAAATGGAAAGCAAATTAAAAACAGAGTAATGGACAGAAGTAGTGCATATCAAACACCAGTAGTGGTTTTGGGTTTAGTGGATCTCTGTGCTTTATGATATGATATGATGATGATGATGATGATGATGATGATGATTCACTTTATTGTCATTACACATGTACAAGTACAGCGCAACAAAATGTAGATTGGCATCTAACCAGAAGTGCAATATAGAGCAAGTGCAAAAATGTACAGTATGTATCTGTATAATATATATATATATATATATATATGCAAAACCAATAAATGTGTAAGATATATTCTAAACATGAGATACAAATGTATGCTATAGACAATGTACAGAATTTCTGAGATGTTTGGGCATATTTCACAGATAATATACATATTTAATATACAGATTGAGGTGCAATGGACATAGTGTACTAATAGTCATAATATGTGGATGGGTATGACATAATATACAGATTGTTGGGATGCTATAATATACTATTAAGATAATACACAGATTATACAGGTTAAGGTGTAATAAGCATGAATTATACTATACATACAGATTTAAGTAATATGAACATGTTATGCAGATGGGTGAGAGGCATATGTGTGTGTAACCAGTAGGAGTGATGGGAGGAGGTGAAATGATGAATGTATAGTGATGTATTGGGGCAGGGTGGTCAACGAGTGGCAGAGTTCACCAGGGAAACAGCTCTGGGGAAAATACTGTTCCTCAGTCTGCTGGTCCTTGTCCGGAGGCTCCTGAAGCGCCTGCCAGAGAGCAGAAGAACAGTGCATGTTGAGGGACATGTTGAAAATGTCCGTAAAAACCCCTGCAAGCTGCTCCGCCGGGGATGCCGTCTAGGCCAGCAGCCTTTCGTGTATTGATCCGGCTCAATGCAGCATGGACGTCTGTGGCGGTGAATGAGAGGGGCTGGTCGTCTGTAGGGCGTCTGGTTGCGGTCTCCCTGTTGTCTCTATCGAAACGAACATAAAAGTGATTTAGCTCGTTCAGGAAGGAGACATCTGTGGTTATTGGGGTGGAATTGCTGGGCTTGTAGTCAGTGATGGCCTGAATGCCCTGCCACATGCGTCGGAGGTCGGAGTTGAAAAAGTCTACCTTCAGTTTATCGGTGGGCTTGGCCTTGATGATGGCCCTTCTCAGATTTACCCTTCATGTGCTGTAGGCCTGTGCGTCACCTGATCTGAAGGTGGCGTTGCGGGTCTTCAGCACGAGCCGCACCTCTTTGTTCATCCATGGCTTAGGGTACGTGGTGATCTGCTTCCATGTTGTATTGTAACACTGTCGATAGTGGTGTTGATATAGTCCAGCACAGAAGACGTGTAGATGTCAATATCCGTGTGAAAGCCACAGGTAGCCTGATAAGCAAACATGCTCCATTCTGTGCGTTGGAACTTATCCTGAAGTTTAGCCAAGAAACCTGAGGCTTTCTAGGCCAAGGAGTCTGGGAAAATCATTTGACGGATAAACACTGAAATATGGCACAGTTATAAAATATAGGTGACAATATAGGGCAAATTTAATATTTTTTATACATTAAACAATACATGTAAAATTGATCACTAGGTTAAAACTTTTAGCACATTATTTTGTCAGTGTTTCACTTGTGCACACATCACTATACCAATCAGGTATTCCCCCACAATAATTCCCACAATTATCACCATTTGAAATTCACTTATACAAATGTATTTTCACGAGTTGAAAGCAGAACTTTAATGTTCCCCCAGACCACAAAGAAGGAACGCAGAGCTATCCCACATCACCCCTTGCAGTCTAGGTTTCTCAACTTGCATGTGTCTTTTTGTCTCTGCTCCTGTGACCTCCTGTTGCTGATTTGATTAGCTCTTGTCTCAGTGAATCAGAGATTGTGAACGCAGTCTGTAAACAGCGTATTAGGCTTTGTTTTGACGGGCACTTAAACTCTCTTGTACTGTCCTCACGCACACTTATCGGTCCAGGCGTTCAAATGGAACAGCTCTAAGCTTTAATGTAGCATTTTGCACACAGCACACCTCTCCTCTGATGTCTCTACATCATCTGTCCTAATGTGCTGCAGTCTGGAATGCCAAATTTCCACACTTGAGCCTTAGTCTAATAGCTACGGAACTGTAGGCTCCTAAAGCTACATGTGTCTTTATTGTTTAAAGGAAAAGCTTTTTGTGAACCTTGTTATTGAGACAGGTTCAGTCATTTCAGTCCAACTGAAGCACTTTTTGAGTCTTACCTCTAATTTTACAAATTGTTCATGTGGCTCTACAATAAAGAGGAGTCCAAAAAGGTACTTAACCAGATACATTTTATCGTGAATCCTTAGACGTCTACTGTTGTTTAAGTTTTGTTATACTGCACCATTTTTACCTAAGATTTTAACAAATTAGCAGTTTTCTATACCCCTTAGTTTGTATGTGGCCGTCTCATCCTTATCATACAGCAAACGCCAGCATGTGCGACCCACCATACACTTCACATTTGGAGCTGATTAATGTATAATAATTAATGCAGAAAGGAAACACTCAAACACAACAAAAATCATGCAAATCCGAAAAGGACATTTACAATTCTTAACATATTCTTGAAGTGCTGTACGGGAAAATTTCTGCAAAAGCGTCAGCACCTAAAAGGTCTGAGCATGACGGCTGTGGAGGCTCATCCTCCTCTTCCTCTAGACTGCAAGTAATCATATACTGGCCTAAAAATAATCATTACATCCAATATCTATCTTTATGATACATCAACTCCAACATCAATGCAAGAGATAAACTGTGTGGCATATAGACCCTTAGCAACTGTTATAAAGATGGTTTTGGTTTAGTTGGGTGTAGGCACTGAAATGACTCGCTTAGGGAAGGAGCATGGTATGGGATCAAACAACACAGTTATGGTTAGGGGACGATCATGGTTGTGGTTAAAAGAAACTAATGTTGTCTGTTGGAAGGAAACCGGAAACAAACAGCTGACCCCCGTGTCAATGTCTGATGTTTTTGCTGACCCGTCCATCCGCCGTGACCTCCTCCTTCAGCTCTTGTGTCTCTATAACAATGTCACTACACTCCCTTTACTCCCGAGACAAAGTCAAGCTCCCTACGGCTGCGAGAGGGATCAATTTGTTGCATGCACATTTGCTCAAATGCGGATGCTGTTGTTTTTCTTGGGAGGACACTACTGCCTATAACTGGATAAAGGCTCTGGCAGAACAGACACTTGTCCTTTTCGGGCGCAGGCCACATCACAGTCTGAGCAGTCTTTCCTCCATTATGAGTCCTTTCTCATAATGACGTCGTGATGTATCTAGCAGCCTACTTGACTGGGGTGATGTGGGGGGGGGTTGAATCAACCGCACATCTTACATTTGTACATATCCATTCAGTCTGATTATCAGGCGGAGGGAGGTTGTAGAGAAGACTGAAGTGAGAGTGTAGAGAGACCTGTTAATTTGTGCTTCAAGAATCTCTGAGAGACTCTGGAAGAGTTTGCGACAGGTGGAAGAGGAGGGCACCGGCTCTTTCTCTACTTCTTCTGCGTTGTTGACAGATGTCAGATCTGCCCTCAGTTCCATATGCCTCTTTGTCTCCCCTCAGATGGCTTCAGATATACTCAGACATATCAAAGGAAGGATTTGAAGGCCACGTAATAAATTCCTGCGTAGCACCTTAGCTCCCAGCTGGGATCAGTAGATTCCATCCTCTTGAAACAGTTTTCTGCGCCCCGAGAAAATGTCAGCGTTGTCATTGAATTTGATTCTATATGCCGTACATGCTGATGAAGGGATAGCAGGGTAGCAAAGCATTTCATACCCCTGTTTTATGTTGGGGTAGTGCCTGAGACGCTTGCACAGAAAGGTTCCCAAGAGTGTCCTTCAGCTGAATGAAATCCCTTTTCAGCAGTTCTGAGCCAATGAGTCTGTATTTAGGAGGATACTCAACAGCCCCACATGCACAGTCAGTCTCTTGAGATGTGAGCATTCGGGCAAAAGTTGTTGAGTTGGCTTTGTTACCCTACTTACAGTGGTCTCATATAGGCTGTTGATTTCTTATTTGTTGGCTTCATGCATCCTTAATTGTTGCCTCCCACTGTGAAATTATCAACATCAGTGCACTGATTTATGCGTGAGCTCTGCAACACTCCTGGAGCTAACGTTAGTAGGGTTAGCATTAGTGGCCTGCACTGCTGCGTCTGCATGTTTGAGTGGAGTTATGTAATATTAAGGGATATCTCAAACAAGTTAGGGGGTAGTGGAAGTAAGAAGAACCTGAGCAATAGTGGATTTTTTAAGCAGATACTGATATTGATATTGATATATTATATTCTAAAAATGTGATCATTTATCATTTATTTAAGTTGTAGCATAAAGACAAAGTCTTTTTAAGGATATGGATCTCTTAGCAGGAAATTTCATAGTTCAAAATCAGATGTTTTATTGTTGTAGGATACTTATCAATATCAGCCTCAAAAACTACATATTCCATTGGGCAATTTTATGTAGTAAACTAGAAATTTTATTTGTATCATTGACAACTAGAAACTACTAAAATATATTTAGTATAAGAAAAATATGACTCAAATATATAAAACTACAATACATAAGTATAATGAACATAAAATGAAGTGGGCAAACCTGTATGCCTACTCCTGATGTGTTGCTTTTGATACTGATATATCTGCGATAAGCTAAATTCAGTGGATAATATCAGCCGAGCCGGTGCTGACACAAATCCAACTGTCCCTTTAAAATAATATGCACCTGTCAGAGAAAGAGGGAGACATCATATAAATTGAAATTCTGTATTGCTATTTTGTGCAACATTATTTTGGTAACGCAGAGAAAACCTTTGCTACAAATTCCTTCGTTGTGTTGCCGTGGTGGTGTTAGGGGGAAATAATCTAACTCATAAATGAGCCTAATAATGGCGATGATCATTATCCATTGGTGGCACCATGGTTCCTGATTAAGTTGGAGGTCACCCCATTAATACGTAGTCACACTCACAGCTGCTAGGCTGTGAGTGTGACCTTGTATGAAGTAACACTCTTTAGTGAAGTGACTACAGTGGAGCGGTGCTGTTAACCAGGTGCTTGTTTTTAGCTGTCGCATTAGCTCTGCTCTCTCTAACCTAGTCTTTAATTGTTGGGTTTCTATGTTGCAGGCCTGTCATTTGGGTAGATGGTCCTAGTAAGGTTTTAGTCCTGGACACTTTGAGTGGGAGCATTCAGCCTAAATGTAAGTCCATGCCAGTAGGTTGTCCCGCCAGGAACTAGGAGTCGCTGACAGAAAGGCTGCCACAGTAAGTCCATTTGAGTTAAAGCCTTCTCAGGAAATAGCATCTGCAAGATTGCCTGCATGCGCAGCAGTCCCTTGCTAGCATGACAGCACTCTAAATTTGCCCAACTGAGCCAGTCACATCATTAGGTTCTGATATGGTCTCTGTTGATACTTGTGCAGCTGCTGTCTAAATGTGATGCAGAGAGGCAGGGTAATCTGTAGACCCTGTGTTTGAGGACCATGTTAGAGTAGCCTTTCAATAATGGTAAGTGTCTGTAATCTCTTGTTGGTGACAATCATCAAATTATTTAGACATTTTGTCATAACTGAAGCATCTCTACAGTGATACATCTGCTCGCTTGACCAGTCCAGAGCCTCTATGTAGAGAAGAATCATTACAGCAGACTGGCAAATGCCTCTATACTGAAATGCCAGTGTTATCATATTAAATATAATATCCTATTCTAAACATAGTCATAGTTCATATCTGTTTTAGCATGAATCCTACAATTCATAGAGTGTGTAAAGGGGTTTAATGTTTTCTAGGATTTTTTCTAGGTATGATTAAAAATCTCATAATATAGTCCTAATAATTATTTATTCACTTATTCATGGTAATTTCATTAAGTTCTGTAGTACGTTTTTCATTATATTGTATACATATACAGTGACCTTGTCTGAGATTTTGCTGATTGTGGAGCCACTGCTGGTTGACATGGAACTCTATAGGGTCAACATATGGACAGGTGAGAGTCAAGGGTGTCTTTACTGATGTATTTGTTTCTGATGTTTAATTAAACGTTTTGGGGTTTTTTGTCAGATTTAATGGAAGATGGAATATATTAAATTTCATGCCAAATTCCATGGCAAAGTGCAGGCGCCAAGTTCACCAACATCTGTGGTGTGTTTGAGTCACTGAACTGGACAGTGCAGTTTATGTATTGTAGGCCTTAATGTAATGATCAACAGAACTCTAGAGGCTTAGCCACTCATCTGCATGTATCTGTGCACTGGAAATCAGCCGTGGACGTCCAGCCCGAGCCTTCCTCACAAAGGGCAGCTGTTTGGTCATTTTCTGACCAGTGATATGTAGCAAAC
>JAVQJF010101747.1:0-121279 GCA_036023855.1 Gadopsis marmoratus
GCGCCACCATCTCACCCACCACCCCACCCCCCCACCCCCCAGGAGGAATAGACGGATTACTGCTAACTGTGCACACGGCAGCCTGCAGCTGCTCTGACCAGGGCCAGCCCAACGTTGGGAGGAAGCGAGAGGAACACAGAGGAGGAGAGGGGGATGACTGTGCCGGGAGTTCTTTAGCCTTTTTCTGTCTCTCAGTCTCTGTCACAACGAAGCTAATCAGCAACCGACTAGCCCTTGGCAAAGTCACAGTGAGGGAGGTCTCTCCACCAAACAGGCGACCAGCCGACGAGCCAACACATGTATCAGGAGCAGACAGAACTGGGGATTTTTATTTATTTCTGTTGGTCGCTTCTTCTCTCCTCTTCTGTTGTGTTTAACTGCGTTATGGATCATTGTAATTTATCCACAGAGGAGCTGCATTTTGGAGTCTGCAGCCTGGCAGGGGGGCAGTTAGTGGGCGCAGGAGGGATCCTGGCACCTGCCAAGCCTTCATGGCCTTACCTCTGCCTGTGAGTGCTTTTCATGCTGCTCTCAGTCTTTAATACCAGGAACCATTTTGTACCCTTGGCTAATAGAGGGCCACCTCACTTTTTCAGAAAGAGAAAACAAGAAAACATCAATATCATACCTTTCCAAGGAGGGGAATTATAAATGAACGTGATGCATGACTGTTGCTTTTAACATTTGGAAAGAGGCAAAAAGGACCACTTCCAAACTAATGAGGTACGTCACTGAAACTGTTACTCAACCCTTTTCTTACATTGCTGCATTGCTTTTCCTCTGCTACTTCTTTTGTATTAATCTCTCTCACTCTGTCTCCCTCTCCATCCCTCTTTTTTCCGTTCTCTCTCTCACACATCAATTTTGATGTAGCATCCCCCTGCACTGTCGATGGAACTTGGGAGCCTTGAGTTGCTCCAGCCAGGCTAGGGTGGTCTGTCCTCTGGTGTGTGCCGTCTCCCCCCACCATGCAAAATAATGAGCCCTCCACACCATGAGTCCTCTGGGCCAGGTTAGTGTGCAGTCTACCTGGAACGCAGCCCTGCTCGCCGTGCTCTCCCTCATGGTGCCTGCTCTCAGTATGTGCCATTCCACAGGCCCTGCGTTGGGCTCGGCTAACCCACAGAACTGTCCAGGTGTGTGCTCCTGCACTAACCAGCTCGGCAAAGTGGTGTGTACCCGCCGAGGCCTGATTAGGGTTCCTCCAAACATCCCAGCCAACACCAGGTACTTGAATCTGATGGAAAACAGCATAGAGACCATACAGGCAGACACCTTCAGGCACTTGCATCACCTGGAGGTATTGCAGTTGGGCAGAAATGCTATCAGACAGATTGAAGTGGGGGCCTTCAATGGTCTGACAAGCCTCAATACCCTGGAGCTGTTCGATAACAGACTGACAGTCATACCCAGTGGAGCTTTTGAGTACCTGTCAAAGTTGAGAGAGTTGTGGCTTAGAAACAATCCCATTGAGAGCATCCCCTCTTATGCTTTCAACCGTGTCCCCTCCCTCATGAGACTGGACCTGGGAGAACTGAGGAAATTGGAGTATATCTCTGATGGGGCATTCGAGGGCCTTCAAAACCTCAAGTACCTCAACTTGGGGATGTGCAACCTGAGGGAGTTTCCTCATCTTTCACCACTTGTGGGATTGGAGGAGCTAGAAATATCAGAGAATGTTTTCCCTGAACTGAAGCCCGGGGCCTTCCGTGGGCTTAAGAATTTACGTAAACTATGGATTATGAGCTCTGCTATCACTACCATCGAGAGGAATGCATTTGATGACATCACAGCCTTGGTGGAGCTGAATTTAGCCCATAATAACCTGTCGTCCCTCCCCCATAACCTTTTCACCCCTCTACAGTACCTGGTGGAGCTACACCTGCACCATAACCCGTGGCGCTGTGACTGTGATGTAGTGTGGCTCTCCTGGTGGCTCAGAGAATACATTCCCACAAATTCCACCTGCTGTGGACGCTGCCACACCCCGGCCCACATGAGAGGACGATACTTGGTGGAAGTTGATCAGACCACCTTTCAGTGTTCTGCACCATTCATACTCGATGCTCCTAGAGATCTCAATATCTCAGCAGCGAGGGTCGCAGAACTGAAGTGTCGCACAGCTGCCATGAGCTCAGTCCGATGGCTTCTCCCCAATGGGACTGTACTGACCCATGGCTCGGCTCACCCACGGATATCCGTCCTTAACGATGGGACACTCAACTTCTCCAACGTTCTCCCGTCAGACACAGGGGTCTACACCTGCATGGTGAGCAACATGGCAGGAAATTCCAATGCCTCAGCCTACCTAAACGTCAGCAATGCTGAACTCAACACATCTAATCTGTCCTACTTTACCACCGTAACAGTGGAAGTTATGGAGCCCACAGTGGAGGAGACCCCTAAACCCAAGCCTACTATCCCTGCCTCGCCCTCTGTATTTCAGCCTGTCTTCATCTCCACACCTACTGTGCTGTTCCAAAACACTCAGACTCCAAGGCAGGTGTCAATCCCCACTGCCAGAGTCCCTAGTGGGCCAGCGGCTAGCCTGGACGAGGTTATGAAAACCACCAAAATCATCATTGGCTGCTTTGTTGCGGTTACCTTGCTGGCCGCTGCCATGCTGATAGCATTCTATAAGTTGCGTAAGCGGCATCAACAGAGGAGCACGGTGGCAGCAGCCAGGACCATAGAAATCATACAGATGGAGGAAGAAGTTCCTCCTGTTCCACCACCCACCTCCGGATCTAGTGGCTCTGATGACACAGGGTTGGTACTGCCTACATTAGTGGAACACAACAGCAACACCTTTAAGCCTGGGTATGTGTCCTCCTCCTCCTCATCCCGCCAAGGGGGCTACGGAGCCCACTGGACCCAGAATAACTCTCTTCATCGCTCAGTCAGACAGCATCACAGCCACATCAGCACCATTGCTGATCCCTACGTCATTAAGACTACTCACGGCAAGGAAAAGGTTCAAGAGACCCAGATCTGAGTAATGCTCCCTATGGATCTATCTCTGACTCTGCCTGAACCTCTCCTCTCCATCTATCTGCTCACCAGTCCATGCAATAGAATGCACAAAGAACAAAACGGTAACTTTCTTTTGTACAGAAGTGCAAAATAGAGACAGTTTTTTGTTTCTTGTACATGCCTATACATAAGTATATAAATATGAAAAAATACATATATATAAATGAAACTACGGTGAGGCAGTGGTGAAACATGCAGATTATATTAGAAAAGAAAGTAATTTGAAACTATTTTTTAATAACTGGTGACTATTTAAAAAAAAGACAAAGATATCAAATTGCTTTTGTGATTGATAATAGAAGGTGGTACTGTCTATTGTAGGAAAAGAGGCATTTAGGTTGTTTTTGACCATATTTAGGATGCAGTAAAAAAAGTCTTTATACAGGCACCAGATTCTAAATACAGCCCCAAATGTAAGCTCCAGTTTTTACTGTGCCAAATATTATATGCAATAAAATGGTATTCCCAGACTTAGGAACACAACAAGACACACAAGCAACATCTAGATAGAGAGAAACATTTGTCCAAGGATAGCAGCGTAATGGCACAGATAGAATGTGCTGTTCAGTAGCTATCAGCCAAATGCTTTTGGACTGCAGTGAATTTCTGCAGCTAAGGTTTAACCCTCTGTTTGCTGGAGCTAAGCTGCATTTATTTGACGTGCCAGTGCTTCTTAGTTGTAGCGTATCTAAACATGTTTATTTAGTGTGCACATGATTCCCCACTGGTTTAACTGGCAAAGATGAAGTGCAGGCTAATAACAGTTGTTGCAAATACTTTGTTCTGTTATTGGTTGCATTTTGTATTATTTCTTTTCCCTTAGGTTTTAACATGCTTCTTAATGGCTTGTGTAGTGTTTAGGGCTAATTTAATAATGCATTACAGCAGTTGCCTGACTTGTCTCTGCAAGGGCTCATTCCAATGCTAATTTTTCAAAGGAACAGACGTGGTGCAGTGATACAGAGCTTTGCTGACCGTTCTGCGTTTGGAAAAAAACAGAGGATTGAAGTGAAACAAAATGAATGTCTGATACTGAGGCTTTTCCATGGACTACATTGAAACATGACATTGTTTTTCTTTTTCTTTTAACAGTTTATTTTGAGCAACACTATTTTTATGGAGAGACAAAGGAGGCTATGAAAAATAAAAACCTTTTGGTTTGTATTTCTCTAATCAGAAACACTTTCATCTGATGTTTTTTTCTTCTCTCTGAATATATTTCCAAGTTGTTTAATCATAAAGGCTGGAGGCAGTATTGTAAATGGTATCCTACCCCAAACCCCATCTTACGGTCCTATGCATTTACTTAGTGTCTGCATGAATGGGTCTTTAAGTAACTGGTGTACAATGCTGCATTATACCCCACAGTGGGGCTCTATGCAGGTCAGATAGGCTGTTGGTCTTTGATGCCTCAGCTTAGTTCTTAACATTGATTTCTCAGTGACTGTCAAGGGAAAAAATACATGTATCCCACAGTTCTACTGTTTGTGGGTTTCTTTTCCTTACTAGTGATGTGTCAATCATGAACGTGTCATTAATTGAACTACTAACTAATATGAACTAGTAGTAACGAGTTGTCTCAGAAAGTAATTTTTTCATTTTGGCCACGCATTGCGCAACAAAAATAACACGAGTTTCGCTTTTCTCACGTGACAGCTACACAGGCTGAGTATTGGACAGGAACGAGCCGTCGTCATCCCCACCCCTGAAAGAAATGAATGAATTACTCAAAAAAAGAGTCTGTCATTTTACTGAAGAGTCACTAAAATGAGCAGGTTATCTCATCACTATTCCTTACATGCTCACCTGCGGGTTCTAGTTCCTATCTGAATCTGATATTTATCAAGTGAAAAAAATAAATATAAATATATTGTGTGTTTATTATGACAAAAAACAGTTGTGGGATGTTCATCATGATGCGAGATGCAACACACGCCTACTTCAGCAAAGCAAGTACATCAAGAATCTAAATGTACCACTTAACAATGGGAAAGCAGACTGATTTTATTTATTTATTTCTTGCAGACGCTGTATGTGTCAGTGTGTTTCTGAGCAATCTGAATTATCTTGATATCACACAGTTAAAAGGTCAGCTACCATATATAAGTGTTGCTAGTCTGTGGTAACTGAAACGCCTTACCTACGACCTTAAACTGTTGCCCTTCATACAACCACACATCAGTCATCCTTATTTTTGTACTGACTTCAACAAATGCTACTCTACCCTGCAGGTTACTGGACATTTAAAAAGTTCATTATACAATACAAAGGTATTCCTGCTGTGGCTATTTTGGGGATAAAGAGGAAATTACAGTATGACCACTGTGATAATTATGGAGCATGGTGACTTGACAAGAACACCAAGGCTTCATTTAAACCTCCAAGCTGAACTTCCTGTGCCATCAAGAGATGGGCAATAATGGGATGTGAAGCACTCACATTGCATTATTTTACTACATTCACGATTAAGATCACTGCATTACAGTAGTTACTCTTCTGGTGCAGTAAAACAAAACAGGGACAGCAATTATGTAACAGTCTGGAATACAGGTTGAGTGGGAGTCAGATTTTCTCAGGAGCATGTTTTAATTTTTCTTTAAATATTTGTGTTGTACTGTATATATAAAAAATGTAAGGCCTATAAAACACATTGCAGGCATGAAGGAAATACCTCTAATGATATTTTCACTTTGGAGGTTTCCTCGGCCCTGAATGGATGGATTGAGAGGTGTTAGTGTTTTCTTTCAGCACACCTGGCAGTCTGTGAGTACAGATGGGCCTCAATAAGCAGATGGAACTCCTATCACTATGTCAAGCGTTTTTTTCATTTTCCTCAAAATGTGAGCGCAATACACAGCTGAATATTCAATCACTGCCAGAATGTGATGGCTGCTCTTTGCTTTGACAAAACAGAATGTTCTTGGTTGTTACAGTATGTGTGGGTTGAAAGTGAAGAAAAAGAGCAGACTCTTATTATTTCCCCGGCTCAGCATGGCTCTGGCCGTGCTAGCAGCTTCATAAGAGGCCATTGGCTGTTTGTAAAGCCTTTAATGTGCCTGATAACCAGCCACACACAGAACACTTACAACTACCTCCTTTCTTCTTTCTTCTTCCTATTCCTCCTCCTCTTCAGTGTTAACAGCAAAAGGGGAGGCAGGTCCAGAATTAACATAATACTATCAACCATTCAGCCAACTCAGGTTTGCTGCATCAGTGTCGAGGGTGAGAGAGGGTGAGGGCTGGAGTGTAATGTCCATTGTGTTAACTGCTGAAAACAAGTGCCCAGACAATAGTCCTTCCCTGACAACATCAGAAGGGTTAATATGAATCTTTTCTCTGAGGTTGCTGCTGTCTTATCTCCAGCAGCTGAGTCAGTCATGTGCTTTGAGTTTGGCTGTGTGCTGCCTTGTTGCAAATGAGCTCTGAAGATGTCATAACTGCTGCCGTCTCCCTTTCTCTGTCCCCTCCCTTTTATCACTCGCTAATTGACTTCAAATCATTGACTGAACCCCCCTCAGTATAGCACACACAGGATGTGTTTTAAGGCAGCCCCCCCACCCCAATTCTGTTTTCTCTTCCACAAATTTGCATAGTCACATGACCCACCTATTGTTTTACACTCTTATTAATGTTTAGCCCATTGGGCACTGATAAAGCTTTACCAAAGACATGATGCATATGTTTGACGTAAGGCGTGTGTCAGAGAGTCATGCTATCCATGTTGGCAGGGGATGGAAGAGGTGAAAAGAATGGCTAAGCTGCCAGTATATAGTTTGTCTGATTCCAGCTAGATAGAATCTGCAGAGAGACAACAGGAAAGGGGCTGGGATAAGGCTCTTCTGCCGGCGTTCTATGAGGCTAAGGGTTTGTTGGGAACGAGTCCTTGAGCCTCAAGATCCATATCTGTTAATGAAGTCCCCAGCAGTGATAGGCGTTGGTCAGGTGGCAGGCCACAGCAATTCTGTCACAGTTTCTCCACTGACTTATGCCTTTTTGTGGCCACAAAGGGACAGTAAGAAATGATCCATGGTCCTCTTAGAAGAGAGAAATGGCCTTGCTCAATTCTCATCCCTCTCTCATTACGTATTTGTCAGCCTACACCTGACTGCACTCCTTTATCATAACTCTATACTTTGGCCTGACCTGAGCCTACGCTCGCACTCTTAAATGTCATTCTGCAACAAACTTTTTTCACAACAAGAATAAGCAGGAATCATTCTGTTTGGTTGTCATGTTGCAAAATGGCCCTGGAATTGTAGCCAATCATAAAAGTAAACTGAAAAATGATAAAGAGATTAATAAGCTTCAATGAAAGTCTCAAAACAATTTGCGCAGTGCGTGTTTTTTAAGGCAAGGTTCAAGGCAAACTAAGACAACAAAGACAGGAGATTAATGGGAGAGAAGAGGCAACTGCTAGTCTCACCCTCAACATACACAAAAAAAAAACACATACAAAACTACAAATTGTCTACAGAAATAATTACCTGTCCCGAGTTGTTACATTTACAGTCTTCAGTGTTTCATAGTCTTTTGTTTTATACCACTGATGCATTTTCCAAAATGTTTCCCGTACATAATAAACACAGAAAGAATTGGATGCAAATTAACATTTAATCTGATTACACTGCAAAACAATTTTTTGGATAACTTTAGCAAAATATGGACTGAGAAACAGACTTAGATACTTTGTGTATCACAGCTCAGACACATGATGGGACTTCCTTGACACAACCGCGCGCACCAGGTGAGTGATTTTCTCAAAAAAGATTTTGCTGTTGGGAAATTATTCCTTTGAGAATTGAACAAATTATGGCTGATGCCATAGTTTCTGTCACATGCTGGAGAAGGTATGAGACTGACCTCACTTTAATAGGGAAGGACGTTTACTCCAAACCGCTCAACTCTACCCTGATGCACTTCAGGTTAAAACATAAATATGCAAAAACCTCACACTTTTGTAGGCATGTCCACATAACATGATATATTTACACAATAAAACATAATATAAAATACTTTGTCTTATGGTGGTATTTCAAAACATGACACTGCAATTATGCTGCATTAGAGCAGACACACTGTCTATATACGACTGTACAGTATATGTCAGTGTCATTGTAATATAGGCCAGTGTGCTCTCTTTGGACCAGTGTAGCTCTGGATAAGGGTGGCAGCTGAAGTTTGTTCCTGGAGGTCTTTTTCTCTGTCAGTCAGTCAGTGCGTCCGTCGGTCTCTCTCTATATATCTTGTATGCAGTGTGTGAGTGTTTGTAAGACAGTGTCCTCCATAGCAGTGACAGCCACTGTTCTGTTATTTTAACCTCTCCCACTCACTGCTGGGGAGGCTAGAGCAAAGAGCGTGCATGAGCACATGCTGAGATGCAAACAAAAACAACAACATAAACAGAGGGATACTGCAAAAAGAAACATGAATGCACAGTCAAGAACACGCTACACTAGACACGGCAGTGGCTATGTAGCTTTAATTAAATGCATGTTTTCATTTATAGTGATTATCATATCCCTGTACAGGAGGTTCACACAACAAACTGAAGCGCCTTTAAAATCCAGTCCTAAAGCCATGTTATAATTTCTACTTTGTGAAGGTAAAAGAACCGTGAAAACCTATTTTCTTAATCACCCTCTTAATAAAAGTAATGTAGTCATTTATCAACACAGCATTATCTGACAAAGTTATAATCATTCTGGTTATTTCTTTGAGGAGATGTCTGTGTTTGGCTCTATTCGAAATCCTTCCCTCATTCACTCAGTCGCTACTCACTACGTAATAAACACTCAGTGCTTTACTCTCTAGTGAGCAGTACATTAAGATACTGGACACTTATAATTTTGCACTATCGCTGACAGATGTAAAGGGGCACAAGTGTATTTTTTTGCATCTATAAAATGTGGCACACAGCATTGTGGAATTGTTAGCATAAAGTAGTGTATATGTCATGGACACTACGTTTTTGTTCCAATGTAGGAATTTAATAGGGCACTATTTAGCGGATACATTTAAATAGGAAATATAGTGCACTGTATTGATTTCAGATACAGCAAAAATCTGTGCTCTGCTAACTGGTTTAAAGTAGGCGGGGCTCTGTTGAAAAGAAGGTGATGTCTTGCATTTTCATGGTCCAATCAGAATCAGAATTGAATGTGAACCTGACCTTGGGTTTTAGAAACATTGTCAGGGGCATGCCACTGTCAATCAAACCCTTTCAAACCACACCCATATACAGTAGGCCCGATGAAACAGATTAGCTAATGTCAGAGAGAAATAGTTGTGAAACCAAGTTTCCTGGTGCTTAATATTTGATTTGTTGTCACATAGATGTAGCTGTGAGGCGGGATTTTGGAGCACTGTTGTATTGGACTGATCTTATTAAGTCTAGCCCCTGTAGCTTCCTCTGACGTAGCAAGTTAAAACTATGAACCAATATGTTGCACAAGTTTATCATAGACTTGATCTCTCTCTGTAAAGGAAATAAAACTATTGTAAATACAAAGACAGCACTGACAGCACATCGTCAAACATCACAAACACATCACACTATATCATTCACATACCTGGCACCAATCTCCTTCTCTCAGAGCAAGCAAGATGGGTGACTCACCACCAACCAACCCAGACATATTGAGGGAGTGTGAAAGAGAGAGAGAGACAGACAATTCAGTGAAATTTTAAACAGTACATAGGGACTTTGTGAGCTGCATCAAGCCAATGAGCCATTAAAACACTGTCTATTTGTGCTCACAGTAGGTTCATCAACAGGCTCTCTGTCAAATCTCCACAGCCCAGTGGCAGCTTTGGCAGTTGCATAGATTCAGTTGTTGTTGTTTTTTTTCTTTACACTTGACTTCCGTCTCTTTTCTCTTTCATTCCATTGACCCTACCAATAACATCCAAGGCCTCACGGTTGCTATGGTTTCCTTGGATTCCAATGCGATGGTGATTGGCTGTTGAGGAAATTGTGGTAGACATGGAGCTGTGTGAATAGGGAGCTTACTGTGACCCTGACAGAATGTACTGTATTCATATTTACTTTGAGGACCTTGGTTAGACAGCCACTCCAAATAAAGCTCAATGGGCCTATTCACTGGCCGGTGTGTTTTGAGATTATGCTGTAGCAGATAGACGAGAGTGATGAGAAAAAGGAAAAGTAATGATACAGTTTTTACAAATCACACAAAGCAGAGCTTCAAAAGGCATTCTGAGAAATATCGGAAATCAGTTTTATATACAGTAAGGCACAGTAGGTGAAACTGGGTACATGGCATGACATGTATTTATACTAGCCTCCACATTTGACCTATCATTCGAATGTGGTAAAAAAAAAAGTGTAATTGTCTGTTCAAATGGACTAGGCAATTGTTCTCTTTGCTAATGCAAAATAAAAATAAATGCCAGCGAGCCATGCTGAATGGCATGCCACCAAACTATGAGAAGTACTGTGAGGAAGCATTTTGGACAGTGTTTGAATTACTATCTATTTTTGGGGGTTTGGAGGGTACTGTACACATGCATGTAAAATGTACAGAAAAAGAAAACAGCGGCAACAAATTTTAGAATATTTTAGAGCTCCCCCTAAATTTCTCAAGAGGCTTTCTGGGGAGCTCATATCTCTTTCAGGGGAGTTGAGTTCCCTGTAGCTCACTCGTATTTCGAGCTCTGATTTTGGAGTCAACATCATAGGTCTAAAGGTCATGGATAAAATTAGTGGTGTTTGCTGACTTTGTCAAATGCAACTGCCTTGTTTCTCAAGTGAGAGGCAGTGGAGGCGTCCCAAATGGAAGGAGCAACCTTAATCCTACAACTTTCTTAATCCACATGGAATTTGTTCGAAATAATTGAATTCATTATGTGATATGTTATGTAATTCATTATTACATTCAACCTTGTTTTTGTGAAAAAAAGTGACAGGCCTTACTATTAGGACTGATACTAAGATTATATTATATATTAAATTATAATTTATATTTAATTTATTTCAAAGAATGTGTAGTGCTGCATATAGTATATTGGTCACCTGTTGGCTTCCACAGAGTCGGTCTTTTTCCTGAATTGAGTTTAAGGAACTAAGTCACTAAAATGAACCGGTTATCCCATCGCTATTCCTTACATGCTCATCTGCAGGTTCTAGTTCCTATCTGAATCTGACATGTATCAAGTGGAAAAAATAAAACAACATATTGTGTGTTTAATAAGAAGAAAAAACAGTTGTGGGATGTTAATCATGATGTGAGATGCAACACACACCTACTTCAGCAAAGCAAGTACATCAAGAATGCAATCTAAATGTACCACTTAACAATGGGAAAGCAGACTGATTTTCATAGTTTTTTCTTGCAGATGCTGTATGTGTCAGTGCATTTCTGAGCAATCTGAATTATCTTGATGTCATGCAGTTAAAAGGTCAGCTACCATAAATAAGTTTGGCTAGTCTGTGGTAACTGAAACGCCTTACCTACGACCTTAAACCTTAAACCCCCCTGAAAGAAATTAACGAATGACTCAAAAAAAGACTATTTCATTTTAAGAGATTTAAGGATCTAAGACGAACCGGGTATCACATCACTAGGGAACAGTAAGCAAAGTGGTCCAACAAGACCTGAGACACTGAGAGGTATTGTAAAGGCAAATTCACAGAGAACAAGTGCACTGCAGTTTGCAGGCTAGAGAGCTAATTAGCTGCACAACCAGAGCACATTAAACAGCTTGTATAAATAACTGCAAATACCACTTTAGAATACCTCGCAATATCTGCCCTTGTCATTTCTGTTTCCTCTGGGTGCTTTAGTTTTCTCTCGCAGTCCAAACACATGCTGACCATTTGATCTGCAGACTCCAAATTACTGATGTTGTGTGAGAATGTGATTTTATGAATTTTACCATTTATTTTTTTAATGTCATTATTACTTGATGCTTTGACACTATTTTCTTTGTTACATTTCTGCCACTAAAGCATATTGAATTTAATATGTTTGTGTGTTGGAGTTAGCCTTTCGAGCTCAATCCCCACCCCAAATAGGAATGCAGGGAGGGGTCTTTGTTTTCATGTGGTGGACTTTCAACCCTGTGGTTGGCTGTTCGAATCCAGCTCCCGGCCATAGTCAGTCAGCTGTGGTTCCGGAATTAGAGCTGTTGACTTTGGAGTTGGCACCTTGGGTTGGTGTTCTGATTCCAGCCTCCTGTCCACATGTCGAGGTGTCCCTGGGCAAGACACTGCTAAGTTGCGCCCAGTTGTGTGTCTATCCTGACCTGTCCCTGGAGACAAGACAAGACAGGGATGTGCACTGGACTTGGTCCCCCCCATAGAAGGCTGACCACTGCTCCAGCTCCCCCCTCGCAAGAAGGATGGCCGGATGGGTCAAGAGTAGAGGATACATTTCTATGTGTGTGTTTGAGCTGTTCTCCGCATCATGATTGACCATTAAACGACTGAATGGTCCAATTATTATTATATCAAAATTAACATTTTATATTTTGTCACTCAGGTGGCTCAGTTCTGGACTGGCATTCCACTGACCATGGCAGAATTAGGGTAGCAGCTGTTTTGCTTTTTACTGGGGTAAGGGACGTGAAATACATGTGAGATACATGTGAGATACATGCCAAACACATTGGTTAGTCCTCATCTTCTACTCTCTACAGACATTAGAGAGTTGGTTAAAAATGCTCTCCAATTCCCAGATCCCTGCATGTGGCCAATCACTGCAGTGGTGGGTATAGCACCTTTGTCAACTCTGAATCACAGCTTGCTTTTTGTACAGTGCAACAAAACAAATGGGATTATGGTTGAGACCATGAGGTGATCTCAAGTGTAAAAACTAAATTCGAGATATATAATATCAATTACCATTATTTCTCAAATAAAAATCAACAATCAAATAATGACCACCAAATTCCACACTATAACAGCTTGTGTGGTTAAATTAGAAACACTGTCATGCAATACCGCTCTGTTAGACAAGAGTAAAACCAAATGAATGCTTCTCTTTAGTTGAGGAAAATAAAGACTATTTGAGCAGAGCTGAGTTGTATTAAATAACAATCGTCAGATGCAGTGCTCTTTGCCTCCCTTTGGCCATATGAGATACATCCAAAATCTTACCCTCCAAGATACTGTTTTACATTTTAATAGAAGCCATAGCTGATAGGCTCCCCACTAACAATTAAGTTAACCTTTGCATGTAGGAGATCAACGCTGCCTCTGTACCGCTGTTTTCAAACATTATAAGTTCCATCTATGCATCAAGCACTAAATCTAAAATCGTATGTATTGTTATTTGTCAATACTAAAACGAATAACAAAGGTCTGTGGGGAAATATAAGATATTGGTATCAAGTTAAAGTGAAGCAATATGTTGTGTATTATCCTCTCAAAATATCAAATTGTAGGCTATGTGAATCTCATAACATGAAATCAAGAATTGTTATAAATATAAATTAAGAAATGACCTGGAGATGATAAAGGCATTAAAATAAAAATGCAAATCCACAGGCCAACAGACACAGAGTATACTATAACTGTTACAATGACTCTGGCGCGACCTTGTGCCCCCAAGTGGTCTCTTCGGTATTGTTCGGTGTGCAGGCTACAGGTCGGCATGGAAGCTAGATACTCTCGAAATGCCTCGTCATCTCGACTGTAATGCAGATTCTTGTTTTGATGAGCTGTTGACAATCACGCCTGTCCTATAACTTTGACATCTATTTCTACTGCTGCCTTTTTGCTCCACAGCATCGCAGGAGTCTATGAAAACACAAATTGGTTCGACACTAGCTTCTCACCTGAACTGTACGACCTGCGTTCCTTCATTTTATAAAAGGCAGAACACAGCAGGAGAGCAGTTTTAGAGGAAAATAACTGTACTGATAAATCCAGGCTTTGTTTGTGCCGCGTTTTGTTGCTCTTAGCAGCTTTGTTGAGTGCAGCTGCAGAGAATTGTACATCTCTGACCTTCAAAAAAATATTTCCATAAACTAGCAGGCTAGTTTATTGAATTCACCCATCATGCTACAGATTACAGTTTACTCTGACGGCAGATCGTGTGTGAATAGCATGAACGGCTTGATGCTCAAAATACGAATTTGCTGCATCTGAACAAAGGGCAACTCTTTATGTCTGTATAGGGGCACAGGTCAGCACAGGTCAGCACAGGTCAGTCTCATCTGTTTGTCTATGTTTTTCAATTGTTGCAACATAGTTCCTCACATAAACCAAGCATTTCACAATCCCCGACAGTAAACTTGTTCAAGCGGAATCGCAACAGAACAAATGTCTATCAGCGTTGTGCAGTACACACACGTTTGTGTCTATGTTCGTACGCGTTGGCCTCTGCATGCTCTTTCAGTGAGCCAATGGAGACGCTCAATCACACGGGGAATGAAAGCATATTAAATGGCAATTATGCACATTGACTAACTGACTACGCACAGAAGCCCAATTTGTTCACAGCATAGAAAAGTGTGAATGAGAGGTTACAAGACTTAGCGCAGGTATTATACTGTATGCGGAAAAACATTGTGCTCTTAGGAGAAGTATTTATCTTAATACGCAGAAGATTACCCTCCAAATCACTCTTCAAATTCAAACAATCAGCTTGGAAATAAAACTGCTGGCAAACATGGGGGGCACAAGTGTGTTTTTATTCCAACACTAATTCTGTTGTGTTTGAATTACGCAGACCATTAGCACCAGCAAATGTGCTGCAGGCTAGTGTGTGTGTGTGTGTGTGTGTGCGTGCTTGTATTTGCTTAGAAATTACTAAGTTGGAAACAATAGTGTTCAATGGTGTGTCAGTGGTATTAATAGGGGAATGAGAAGATGCAGTTGTTTCGCCTTCTGCCTGTGCTGCACATTCACCACCTTATCACTTCCAAACACTCTGGTTCGGCTCTGTCAACTCAAATGAGCTAATTGTCTTAGTCCTCCACTCTTTCTCATTTTCATTTTGGCTCCCATCCCTCCCTGTCTTTCTTTCGCTCTCCACCTACCCACACACTACGACCACTGACTCTCTCCCTTCTCTTGTCGTCCCCCTCTCTCTCTCTCTCGCTCTCTCTCTCTCTCTTTCTCTCTCTGCCTCACACTCACGGTTGCTAAATGCCTTTCTTTAATTTTAATTCTGTCTAAGAATTGCACCTTGTTCTAATTGCCTATGCAGCTGAGTCATACCCTTTCCTTCAAGCTGTTTTCTTTTAGTGACTCCCTCTCAGCATAGCTCGCCTCCTTTAAATCCATTCTCTGTTCTTCTGTTAACTACCTCTGCTGTGTGTTGATCAGCTATAACTACATATGTGTTAGATGTTTTTTTTTTATTCCTTCAATTCTTCTTGCCTCTCCGTTTCTCTGAGTCTCCTCCTTGGCCTCTCAGCGTGTGAGGAAGGATTATACCGTGACAAAGAGCCATGGTGCAGTAGAGGGGGATTTGGGGACGCCAGGCTCTCTGTCATCTCAGGACTCACTCACATGCTTCTACGCTCCATTATTGTCCCATTGACGCATCTGTCTAACACAGAGCAGGGAGAGAGTGAGAATTAGGGGAAGAATGATGTGTGTGTGTGTGTGTGTGCGTGGGTGGCTGGGCACTGGCTTAATTGACAGAACAGCCTCAGCTATCTCGAGTTTCTTTGGCAAGTCCAGGTCAGAAACTTTGCAAGAAAATGTAACTTCTTGGAATTTTCCATAGTATATCACCTGGATATTGATAAATGGCATCAGATCAGGACTTTAAATGGAGGCAATGCTGCGTACAGTACTGTGTGATAATGAGTTAGTATGCAGTGCTCTAAGTCGCAGAATCAGATAAAATGTCTCTAGGTGGTAAGTGCTGAGTAAATCACATTAACCATACACATCGCTGCTAGCTACAAACTACCACACTTTCCTTTTCCGATGCAATGGTGTAGTCACAGGAAAGTCTTCACGTTTGTCTGCAGGCCGGTATTTACTTCAGTGCTCAATCAGGGATCATCAGGCTTGGATCAATAAGGAGAGATGGACTTTAAATAAGAGACAGACAGATAGAGGCCGCTGACAAACAACTGGGAGAGACAGACATATTTTTATTCATTTACTATGAAGTTATGAGTAGCTTTCAGTCAGTCCCAGCCTGCTGCAGACAGGGTTCATTATTTTCAGTTTTTATTAGAAGAAATATGGGAAGTTATTAGTGTTTACTTTAAATATCAAAATCTCTGTGACAATTAGATTTTAAAAACCATACACCAAACAGTGCCATTTGCAATGCAGCCACTGTGCAATTTATTTTTTTTGATATGCATATACTTACATAGATGGTCTCTGGTGCATTATCAACAGCTCATTTGCATTTCTCTCTTGAATTTCAATTCTTGGAGGATTGTCTGAGTTGTGTTTTTCAAATTTTTACTTTAAAGTAGTCAGCGCATCTTGAAAGACGTTGTCCATGCATTAGGACGTAATATCAAATAAACATATGGGTACTTTTCAGTGAAAATTAGGGAAACAAAAAACAAAAATTGTTGGGATGGTTGAATTATGTAAGTATGAAATTAAAACAGTGTCTTTAGCTAATTACTCAAATGAAACAACATACATCACAACTGACTGCAGGGATCTAAGAATAGCAAAGTCAAAGTACTCAGACACCTTGTTCAAATATCTTGGCCCTTATCATTATGTGGAATAACAATAGCCGTGGTTCCACCCACACTACCTGGAACCTTTTGACCCAGGAACTACTTTTCAAGGAATTAAAATGTGCCTTCAGCCGCCATTGTTTGAGTGTGACTATGCAACAATGACACCATATAAAGTGATGGACAGGCATCATAATTTGCATGACATGAGGCCTGGACTTTGTTGTGGGTCCACCTGTCATATGCTTTCTTCTGTAACTCCATTGTCAACAAAAACTGGTTTATGGCTGCAGAGTTTCAAAAATTGTGGCTGAAATGAAATGCTGTGGGTACTCAACCAATCGCAAATGTTCAGTGCTGCAAGCCCCCACCCTCAAACTTTCTGTACCAAAAGCACTATCCCCCGAGCAGGGATATTTTGGGGGGTAAAATAATGTTCCCAGAACTTAATTTAGATCCTGCTCCCTGCGGTGGAAACACACTGAGTTCCTCCAAAGGTTCCTAGTCCCTGGGGAACGTTGCTGCAGCGGAAACCCTGATTATGTCACATATACTGTAGGTTATAGTTTATATGAAAATCACGTTATACACAAGCCGGAACAAGTGTGTGAGGTTTGATACCTACATGGACAATCCTTGGAGGTGACAGAGCTGAAATGAGTCAATCATCACATTTGGAAAGCTGAGTCCTTTCACAAGTAATAGGTGAGAGCCTGCAGACACCTAACCTCCCCTCAGTAGTAAGAGTTGGTGAGCAAATGTGAAAATACGTTCATATAATAATAATTAGTTTTCCCAATTATTATGTTCTAATTATGTTTTGGTCCTGTGGTGTGGTTAGGTTTTGACAAACCTGGGCAAATGGCTGACTGGCCTTCCATTGTACCTCACCTCTGTCTTTTCTGTCAGTTTCCCCAGGTTTCCTTGGTCTCTGTCGCCCTACTGCACTGAAGCACCATTCAGAAGGAATGTGACTTATTTTGCCCTCACTGTTTGAATAGAAATTTTGAATCATTAAACGGAAAGCATGTCAAGCGCCTGTGTAGCCGAGCTGGAGTCTTTAGCAGTGAATCACACAGTATACCACAGAGGATAACTCTGTTCCTCATGCTCTCATGGCTGATCTGGCCAGGTTTCTCTGGGGAGACGTTGGCTTGGGCCAGTTCGAATTAGACTGAAAATCAGGCCAATGGCAGCGCTTCAGAGACTGTTATAAATTTATACAGTATACCCAGCATTCTGTGTCATCATTATATACTGTATGTGGGCTTGAGGAATTTTTTACCTGAATAGTCCTCCCAGCAACTTATTACATGCTGAGATGTAAACAGCTGTCTGGGTGGGCAGACAGAGATAAGACTTGCCATCTCCATGGCAATATTGCTGGGGTGATGCTGTATATTTCTAATGAACAAAAGGGAAATTATGTGTACGTATAATGTTTATACCAGTGTGTATCTGTAGGCAGGTCGGAAGAACACATTTATACTAGAGCCTGATCTTATGTTAGCATATAATATACATAAATATCCAACAGTAACGTTTGATATAAATGACAGCTTGATTCTCGAACTTTTTAACTGAGCAGACAACCTCATTAGATAAGCATTAGCCTAATAGATGTAAACACATTCTGTCAGGAACATGTGTACCGATGTATGGAGCCAAAAGCCTACACGCACCAAAGGCATCAGACATCAGCTTGCTTGAATTGAGTATTAATCACTACCATGGCCATGCACACACACACACATCTACACGCACACACACACACACACACACGGTCAGACTCACCCCCTCTTTGTGTAGCTGTATGAGCTTTTGCTCAGACAGTGTATGAATCACTCGCCAACACAGTCCTGAAAAGAACATTCTAGCAAACACGGTGTGTGTGTGTGTTATGTGTGTATGTGTTTGGGGAGAAGGGGGTGGGGTGGGGTGGGGTGGTGTGGGGGCTTGGGAAGCTTTCTTATAAGCAGGTTAGGACTCCCAGTAGCATCAATCCTGCTACAAACTGCTTTGATCAAGTTTGTAGTCTCAATCCAATTTAAGCGCTCGCCCCAAGCAAGAGTGTGTATGTGTGTAATTTCGTTTATAAACTGTAAACTGGTGTTTGGCCTGTGGTTGCATCTGGGCAGAGACTGCAGGTTAGAGCTGAATAATGTACAGGGTGCCGCACACACACACACACACACACACACACACACACGTGTATATATACACAATCTCATTCTCTTTGCAGCTTTTGGCTTGTGGGGAATGAAGCATCATTGAT
The DNA here is from genome assembly GCA_036023855.1 of Gadopsis marmoratus. Taxonomy (NCBI): domain Eukaryota; kingdom Metazoa; phylum Chordata; class Actinopteri; order Centrarchiformes; family Percichthyidae; genus Gadopsis; species Gadopsis marmoratus. Next base: position 18,935 of record JAVQJF010101747.1, read on the forward strand.
ATTCCAAGTTGCTGCTTGCCACGTTCAGGAAATAAGGAGCAGCTCATGAAACACAGCCAGCCCTTTGTACCCACCTCTGTCTGTCTGTCTAGCTCACCCGTCCGTCTGTCCGTCCGTCCGTCCAGCACACACATCATCATACAGCTAACACACACTTTGCCCACTTACTCTGAATGAGTTACTATGTTCAATATTTAGTGTTCTAAAACTGCAGCTGATCAGATTAGTGTTTTATCCGCCTAAAAACACAGTATAAAATATTCAGCTTCTGGAAGGAAGAGTCATGGGATCCCTGAGAGTGTTTATTCATGTAGCACCCTGGGAGAGCTCTCAGGAGCACATCGGAGGGAACTCTTTACAGTGCACAGCAGAGCCCATCAGCTGAATATATTACTCCGCTCCTGAAGGCAACGCTGTTCATTTTGGACTCCCATAGAGTGAACACTGCTGATCAGCAGGGCACACACACACACTCGCTGATTCTTCTCTCATTTCACACCCACCCACACCTAAACCTCTCTTCCCCCAAGCTGCCCTTTCTTCCACCGTGTTCCTCTGCCCTTAATGGGAGGAGGAGAAGATGTTAATGGCAAGAAAAGGTCAAGGACAGACACTCATGTCCTGCTTAGACCGCAAGCCACTTTTAGCAGAACGACGGCAGTTGCTAACAGGAGCCAGGCACCGGAAAGCTATTTGTAAGGTGCATGTATGCAAAGGAAGCTTGGCAGATAAATGAATGGATTGTCACCTTGAATGAGATCTGAGCTCGTGTTTCAGCTGGTGCAAACAGCATGGTGAAGTGAGTGTGCATAGCTTTGCCTCTTTAATGGAAAGTGCTGATACATGTCTGAGTTTCCTGATCCATTAATCAAAGCACACAGCCAACTTATTAAAGCCAGCTTAGAGCAGCTCTTATCTTATCGCGCCTGTAGTTTTCTTTCTCTTTTTTCTGTCTTTGATTTGTATTCCTCGTTGTCTAGCTGAATGATCATGTGAAGAAACGGAAGAAGAGCGAGGGAGGCAAAATTTACACCGCGTGTGTCTCAATCACCGCAAACAATATGAAGCTCAGTTTAAATATGCAAAGCAACGCTGCTCTCAATATCAATGCCAGGGGCCACACGCGATGACTGGCATTTGCTGACAAATAGACTTAATTTAGATGCAACTCTGTTTTCTTGTTATTAATTTCCCTCTCACCTACTTACACACACCGACAGGAAAACACTCTCTCAATCTCTCTTTCACTCTCTTTGTCTTTTTGTAAATGATAAGGTTTGGGCTCTGACTGACAGGCGACCCAGCCTCCCTGCATCCTCTCTCCCTCTCTCGCTCTCTCGTTTTCGGAGCTTCCCTCTGCTCTCATTCTGCCTGTCAGCATTATAAAGCCCAATACAATGTACACACATAGAGGCAGGGAGGTGGAGGAGAAATTAGGAGAAGAGGAGAGCAGAGGAGAGGAGGCCTTGAGTCTTAGCTGACACTATGTCTCTAAGCTGCTGTAACTGAAATATTTTTTTAGATTCTCTGGTTCATAATAGGGACTTGAACATCACCATGGATGCACTGCTGACAGGACAGATGATGACTCTTCCAGTGAGTTATTTTTTCTCTCCCCATGGCAGGTGTGGTGGAAATGATGTATTTCCTTGTGGAGAGATGAACAGATAAACAATACAACAAACTGTTGACTTTATGTATTTAATTAAGCTGAATAATGCAGAGTCAATCTATTTCCGCTGAAAGGACAGAGCTCATGCACAAAGGTGTACTTGATGAGTCTGACCAGGAAGAACAGATGCAGTCACATAATTATACCGAGGGCAAGGGAGGAACGTCTGTTGACCTTGAGCAAAACCACCTCTGCCTTTGAGCTGGCTTGTAACATAAACGAATATCATAAGAACAGAATGTTCTCTTATCACCCCTCACAGCAAAGCAAGTTTCTTAGTTACAAAGGTACGAAAGACACCGGGGTATTTCAAGTCAGATAAATACTTGCACACAGGAAAACAGAAGGTCATTACATGCCTATATGGTAACGATACATTTTGCTCTTACAGCAGGCAGTTAGATTCCAAACATTTGACAAGTGGAAGCGAGTGAAATGGGATGAATCCTTACAATGAATAAGGCCATGATTTACATTTGAGCCGCATTAGGTGTGTACCACTTTGCAGTAAACCAGTGGTTAGAACCCCTGCATACACCATTTTTCTCTTTCTCCACAGAGATACTGTTTGCATCAATTGGTTGGAGTACATTACCTTCTAAGAAGCTAAAATTAACCTGTAAACCTGAGAAAATGCTAAGTAGGACATTTAGATTCTTCATGACTGCACAGGATCGTAAGACTCATCCGGCTGAATTTAAGAGTCGCAAAGTCACATTTTCACATTTCACACGTCAGGCTGTTTATGGCATGTAATTAAATATGATTCTACAAAACTATCACTGCCATCAAAATCTGTGAGGAAAGACAAACGAGGTTTGTGTGTATGCAGTTTGTCCAGTCAAACAACAGTAAATTGACCAAAGCCTGCGAGACCAGTTCAGGCAGACAACTGGAATTGGGCTGCTACACTCACAGGTGACAAACACTGCAACAATAATAACTGACAATGAGCAGTGTGTTACAGTGAAGCTGACATTCCCTGCTCACCCATTTAATCTGCATGCCTGTGCTGCCGCTTCAGTGCTCAGTTTGCGTACACCGCCTCGACCTCTGCTGCTACTGCTGATCATAATACATAATACTTACATTCATAAATCCCTCCTCCATCTGAACATCCACCTGTAACCTCTGGTTCCCCCCAGTATCCACCGCGTGGCGCTTTGTGAGGTGGGCAGCGTAGAGGTCAGACAGCTCTATACATATTGTGTATTCTGTATTCATATTACTGGAGGGTGTTATGTGGCATTAGAATTAAAATACAGTAAAAGATCAGTGTGGTAGATGTGAAGGTGAATATTTTGCATGTGCATGTGTGTGTTAGCTGTTAGTGTAAATGTCAAGAATAGAAGAGCAATATGTTATATATAGGTTTGTATTATAGGCAATAGGTTTTTTCCCTTGCATTTCGTATAATGTGATCATGAATAAATCAAAGCAACTGCTACATTTGTGTGTTTATGAGAGTTGATAGAATAAATATCCTTTCCAGACATTTGGCACGATAAACACGATGAATGTGTGTGCTGCCAATCAGAGCAACAAGACAAATTCGCAGGTACATAAACATTTTTATAGACACGGCAGCAGTGTGGCGCTAGTTGTGGTAATCCATCACTTTGGTTCAATAAATAATAACTTTACTATTATAAATAACAAGAAATAGCTGAACAATTAGTGAATGGATGGCCATGACATTTTGTCCAAACATTCACTGTCCCTAGAGGATGAATTTGTGCTGACTTTGATGATCCTCTGACTTTTCCACTAGTGTCACTGTGCGGCTCACATTTGTAGTTTTGAGTGAACTATAGGAAAGGAATTTATTTACTTATTTGTACTGTGTTTATGCATTTTAATTCATGTTGTCTGTTGTTGACTGTGTCCCTGCTGTTTGTCCTCATCACTGTCCTGTATCGTTACTTATTACAAATGTTAGCATTGCTACCACACAAAAATAAGATGATGAACATGGAAAATATTATACCTGCTAAATATCAGTATGTTAATATTGTCATTGTGAGCATGTTAGCATGCTGCTGCTATCATTTAGATCAGAGCACCACTGTCCCTGGCGTAGCTGTAGACTCTGTTCTTGGGGAACTGTAACTGACACATTAGGCAGGTGGGCTTGTGAGTGAGTTGAATCCCTGGAAAGTGTTGAAAAAATGTGGTCAGGAAGCAGCAAACATCAAGGTGCCCTTTTGCAAAGCAAGTAACTCATAAATGCTCCTGTGTGCTGCTCAGTTTGTCTTGGATAAATATATTTATCTGGTCTCCTGTTATATTTGTCAGCTTTCGCCTGGCTCAGCTCTCGTGTAATAGCACATTTCTCGCTCCAGCTGCACTGAGCAGTGAACATCAAGTGTTTACTCTAGGAGTTTCTCTCACTCTGATTTCCAAGTGACTTGTTGATGTTAACCGGCAAACAGCTCCAGCCACAGCGAAACCCTCCTACACACCAACTAGAGCTGTTGAGTGTGTGTGTTGTATTTCTTCAGGTGAAACAGAGAGAGGCAGAGAGAGAGAGAGAGAGAGAGAGAGAGAGAGACTGACGCAGAGTATGGAGAATTGTGCGACTGTGTGTATCGTGATGAGTGCTGCTGTGTATGCCGTCACTCCAAGTTCAGGCTTGTGCTGCTGTTTTTCTGCTGCACTGCAGAGGCCTGCGCCGCCTCTTGCTCACAACTTTAGACTGGTTTCCCCGGCAACCAGGGTGTCTGCACATGGAGAGCAACCAACTTCCCCAGATGAGAGCTTTTGTCAGTACAGTCACGATCACTAGGAAAGAGAGAGAGAGAGAGAGAGCAGGAGAGAGAGAGGGAGAGCACAAAGTAACTCTTACCCGTATATCACTTATATCTTGGTGAGGCATGAATTGCTATTTGTCCAACCAAGTGACCAAACCTTCCTAAGTTATAGTATAGTATGTCTCTATCTCTCTCTCATAGACACACACCATATTAAAGTTGCACATTTTGCCTTTTGGCAAACTAGATGTCGAGTTTAACTCACAGTATAAAATATTCAAAGTAATTTTTCAGCCCAAGACTATAGAGAATATCTCAGTTAGTCTGAGCTATACTGCAGCTGTGTTGCTGTGTGTAAAAATAGGTGGACTTGGTACTTTGTACAGGATCTTGAGGAAAGAACAACGCTAACGGGAACCAGAATTGTGGAACCATGCAGTTGTTTGTTCAGAAATAGCAATGTAACAATTGTGTACCAAGGTTATATGGTTGAGGACAGAAAATGGAATGGAATGTTCAATGGAATCAGCTAGCATAGCTAAGAGCTGCACAAATAGTGTTCAGCCATTATTTCAGTCATTGTTTAGTTATTGAACGGACCGTATTACTGTATTTTTGCTCATGTCAGGCAAGCATAAACACATTCCACACAGGTCCACAGAAATGTTAGCATCCTGAAGAATTAGCAAAGCAGAGCCGTAGTTCTAGTGTCAGCAGAGGTGTGTAGCTCAGGCTTCATAATACAGTGTTTGCAATGAAGAGTCTGCAGGTTATTGCAGGAAGATTTGGAAACAATCTGAACTTCACTGTAAATTGAAATATATTATTTACCAATACTGAGAACATTTTGGAAGACAATTTCTTCTACATACAGGAACAAAGATTCAAGTATCATTCACAATAAGGACAGTAAACATTGTCATTTATTACATTTAAAAATAAGTCATTTTCCTTTCCTTTGTCCTCTCTGTCTTCCTCCTTTCTCCATCACTGACTGTGAGACTGACACATGCAAAAAAGCACTCAATCACATTTGTATGCACCTTCTACTGAAATAATGTAAACACACAAATGCAAAGATACTTTCCGTCTAGAAATAGCATAGGCATGTTTGGTGCAGAGCTATTGGAAAACAGCACTGATGAAAACAGTGTCACCTGCACACTCACTCCAAACCAAAGATGTATTACTGTAAATAGACAATGTTATATAACATGGCTTTAACTCTTTACTTAACTAATCATCACCGTTACCATTCTGTCAACCTACTTGAAAAAGAAGAAGGGTAAACATGAAGCATCCAGTGTAACCTGATTTGCATAATTATGTCAAAGTATGTCAAACAGCCTGGTTCCAAGGACCATTAGTAGTGTGAGCATATTTCTGTGATACAGCAGGTTCTAACTGTCGCACAGGAGATATTTAGTTTTGCCTCACGCTACACTGCAAATCTCCACAAACCTACGAAGTTATATTGTAGATGTTGGTGAGGAAGCACATGTGTTGCTGTGCAGAAACCCTGAAATGAATCACTATAAATCAGTAATTTAGTTTAGTCCATTGTTGTCTTTGTTAGCAACTATATTGTTAGGGTATATTTTACACAGATTGACTTTTGGGATGACTCCCTAAGTACTAAGATGCTATACCTGCAAAATGTTCTGAGGCAATTTGATGCAACAAAGTCCACCTGTCATTGTCTGACTACTAGAATCATTGCTTTCTGGTCCATGGTAGTTTTTACTGGAATTGCCATCTAAGATTTGCATCAAATTAAGGTTTTACCATCCTTTTGACCTGTTTGTGGATTTAATAAACACTGGATGGTTTTCCCTCACCTTACCACTGCTTTGTGTCCCTCCTGCACTCTAAATCTAGCTGCTAGGTCAGAAGAACTAAAGGGAATTAGTTCTAACAATCTGTGCCAGAGTTGCGTGAGCATATTTTGGCTGTTTGGCGGAGGGAAAAAAAAAACAACTAAAATGACATGCCTGGAAATGCTAATTATTATTTTATCAAAGAGGGGTTTTAAGTTTTGCAGTCTGAAAATATCAAGATATGTACAAGCTGACACGAATATAATTGTGACAAGTGAACAAATACAGAAAGCAGACATCATATTTTCCGGCGATGTAGAAATACATGGGTTGGGTAGAAAACCGCCTTGTGTGTGCTGCCACCACATTGTTATTTTCTGCTTATTTGTTTGACAGTTTTCTCCATATGCATTTGTAAAGAGAGTACAGCTACAGTATGCTGCCCAAGGGAAAGACCTGTGCCTGTATTTCTAAAAAGTCCATAGGGTACTTTCCTCCCCCAATCCACCCCCACCATCCCACCTTCCTCTCTCTCTCTCTTTTACTCTCTTTGTCTTACTCTCCTGCTATATTTGTGTAGCTATGTGACTCACCAGACTCTAAGGCTTAGCCGCAATTTAGCTTTTCTGTTTCATTCAAAACATTCTCTCTCTCCCACTCTGTCCCTCCACCCACTCTCACCATCTATCGATGTTTTGTGGCCCCAGCTGACCTCTCCTCTTGTGAATAATAATGAGTTTTCATCCACACACATTGGTCATTGAGATCCAGTCAGCTTGATGAAGACAGGGCAGCTTGATGTCTCTTTAATATAATAGTAATCCGATTATTACCGTAACACTGTAGCAACAAGAGCTGATGGCTGGATATGTATTCATATTATACTTGGTCGTGTCCTAACAGCACATTCATGTTTGTAGGCTAGTCATTACTGCCACTCATGCACTCGTAACTCTTCATTACCACTAACAAGATCATGAGAAGTCCTGTGACAGAGAAGCACACAGGCACACCTCCAAAAAGACAGGGCTGTTATTGCCATTGGGTTGTGTATGTGTTCCTGAGACAACTCTTCAATCTCAGAGCAGCTTCACTGTTGTGATGTACTGTCTGAACCATTAACTCTAAAACGTTTCTCCTGCCCAGGGCCCTGGTTTTGTCATGTCAAACGTAACAAGGTTAAACATTGGCTTATATAAATGTTGAAATCTTGGTAAATCTAAAGTGTTCCCTGCTCTCGGATCTATAAATGCAGCCTAAGTCACATTGTCTTCCCCAGCTCAGATAGGCACTATCTTGAATTGTGACACAGCAACAGAGACTAGTGGACATGGTCAGGCAGAAGCACAAGTAGATACAGATCACCTCTCTGACATGACCTCTGCCAATGACACACACACTTGCTCACCCTCTCAAACACAAACATTTCCACACCCACAAACACTAAAGGTTGTAGAAAGTGTTTACAGCGGTGTCAGGTCAATAGGCTTTTGAGTGGGACACACTCTTTGTGCACACACGCGCACACACCAGACAGAGTGAAGGTCGTATAGATTCACTCTCAAACCAGGTTTGTAGGTACAGACAGGATCTAAAGTGTAGTCACTGTGTTCCTGGTGGCTTTCCAGCATCTCAGAGTCATCTTTAAAAAACACTGGCTACATGCACCAGTTTAAATTATCGGAGTAGACATCCTTAACATTCTTAGTATCTGAAGACATTTTGTAGCTATTACTTGTTAAAGAATAATCTGTTTGATCACAGAAAACAAACACTCTTTTATGTTATCTGTCTCTAATCTTCACAAACAAAGGAAGGTAAGAAAAGATATTGGATTATTATGATAATACAAACCATTTAGAGGATGCAGGAAGACCATATCTACTTCCGTGTGGCTCCACAGGCCAATTACTCTGTTTGCAAGTGTTGGTGCCATGTCATAGGTTCACAAATGTTATTTTTTTAAGGCTGTCTCTTAGATCTGTCACTCTAAACTGGTAGGTTGCAACCTTATATTGGGACATGGTTTCATGTCAGGTAGATCAGAGCGTTCCAGTTGAAACAAATCCTGATGAGTGGTTTTATTCTGAAACACATCAAAACTAATCAAATTCTCCACAGCAGCTCCCTAACAAGTTCTTCTCTAGTGCTGCCCCCTGACATTTGATGATTCAGATAGTGTGTCACACAGTCGAATCGTGATGGCCCAGCTCTCCCAGAGGACGATGTTAGGGGGGCGGGTAAGAGAACGGGATGCTAGTTCTTTCTGAGAGGATGCAATTCTTATTAAGTAGAAAGGGGCACTTACACCGTGTCTGACATGTTGAAGGGGCTTCCAGAAAGTGACTACAGGGACAGGACATCTTACAACCAATCAAGCGTCCTGTAAATTGTTCTTGGAACAGTGTGTAAGTACACTGAGATCAATTTAAAACTGGAGTCAAATTCCTTTTATGTGTATACACATCAATAAAGCTGATTCTGATCATGTCTTGTGCTTGGCTGGTTGGGAATTCGCCACAAATGTGTGAGATGAGGTGGTGATAAGATCTCTGAGTCCTTCCAGTTGTCATGGCCATCATCTTTGCCACCTTCATCACCATCAGGGTGGACTGCTGGGACTGACTTCATTTAGCCAGATGTGGATTGGAAGCCATAGCAGGAGGCACAGCCAAATACAGGATCCTGTGCCTTTCTCTGCTCTTCATTGATGTCATGTGATTTCATTGTACTAGTAACCGGGGAGGAGATAGGGGGCCTCACTCTGAGGGGAAGATGATGCCACAGCTGTGCTGAATCCAGCTCCAGCCCCTGGCACCAGTGAATAGAGTCCAAGATAAAGGCACCAAAGGATCCATCCAGGGAGAGCAGGCATCCACCAGATCCCTCCAATCCTGACATTTTAGGGCCAGTCGTCCATTATGTTGGAGTTTCCGAGGACGAGTGAATAAGGAATATGTATGTTCTGTTGTGAAGCACATGTGAAATAGAACAAAGGGGCTTTTGTTCTGACAAAAACAGAGAGTGCATTTATTTTTGCATTGCAATTGCTAGGAGTCTCATAATAGCATAAAGCCATCAGAGCTAAAGCATCACACAAAACATTGAGCCCATCCAGAGAAACCACACTTATCAAAAACAAAAAGCATCCCCAAGGGGGTATTTCACAAAGCAGAATTAACAAGATTATTATTATCATCCATCAATATGCCTGACTGAATTACACTCCTAATGCTAATATTCACATTTTCTGTTACAGATGCAAATCAGGAGCACCAGGATATACAGTATTATCAGTAGTATAATTGTTTTTGCAGTTATCTTGCTGCGTAATCCTGCTTGGAAAGCAAAAAAAAAAAAACCCATAACCACATGACTGTTACAGCTGTTGAGACTGTGATCTAACATAACAAATGAATTGGAACGCAAGTCACGTTTCCAAGAATTTTGAATGGCACTGACCTTTTCTTCTAAGCAAGCCGAGAAATACAGTCACTGATAGAAGTGAATGCCTGTTTGATTACCTGATTGATTACCGTTTGTTAATCTGGCATGCTTATTAGTTCTGGTGTTGCTCTATAGGAAACGAGCATTTTGGATCAATTAGTTTTAGTTGCCATGGCAAATTATTTCAAGCTATTAGTTCATTATTTTGTTTGTATTGTGTGTCTTTACAGTGCATTTCTCTTGTGCATGTTTCATTTTACAAAGTAGACTAATATTGTTTTGTATGAATCCAATGACCAGGGACATGTGCGGATCCTTTGGCTAGATCATTTGAGAACAATGTTTAGAAATAAAGGAGTGGTGTATTGACGTTTGTGCAAGTTGATTGAAAATGAACAGCATCAATACAGCTGACACTTTCTCATTTCTGAGTCAATGTCACCACAGTGCTATGGACGGAATTCGATACTGTATGAAATGATGGACAGATGTTATTAACAGCTAGCATGCTCAAAATGTGTAGAAGGAGATGTTTTTGATGTTCTGTAAGAAAGATTTCATTGTCTTTGTTGATGTGCGCAAAATCAAAGAAAATTCAATTTCATTTCCCAGAAGTTTCAATCATATCTCTGTGATTCAATAGAAACGTTCCATTACAAAGTGCTGAAGCACAGATAAGAGGTAATTGACTAGAATTGACTGATACAGTAAAGACTATTGAGCACGCTCATTATCTCGATGGCCTGACCCCCACAGCTTGCCCCGACCACACCCCACCAGCACACACACACGCCCTGGATCAACCACACCGTTACTAGGCAACTGCCGCTGCCTGTATCCATCCTGATCACACTGCCCTGAGGGCTGACACAGATGATAGTACTGGTGTGTGGGTGTGGGTGTGTGTGTGTGTGTGTGTGCTGATGTATTCTTGCCCCTAATGTCCTCAAATTGTTTAATTTGAAAAATTAAGTTCCATTAGGCACAGCCCTGGCCCTGCTACCTGCTGTATGTCTGGATGTGATGTTTGTCTGAACTGTTTATGTGATATTTCTCCCCACTTTAAGCATGCGTTTAGACCAAAAAACTGCAGCCGCCTTAAAATGCAAGGGGCTGCGTTGGTGGGGGTGAGTTGCTTCAGGTGAGACATGAAAGAAGATGCAGAAAGTTCAGTTTGAGTAATGGATCCATTAGTCTGAAGGATTATCACCAACACCAAAACACTGCGCAGAGGTTTATAACGATAGGAGACAATACTGTACTAGTCTGGAAAGAAATCACAGCGGAAATGATTTTATCTTTTGAAAGCCTGATGATGCCAGGTAAACAGAAGAAACACTGTGTTCTTGTCACTAAGTAATCTAAAAGAAATGTGTACATGCCCGTATTTGAATTAGCCAGGTTCAACTTGTTTTACCGGGAACCCCTCTGGGCCGACGGACTGGCCTCATTCAAATAAATGAGGAGTCTGCCTTTATTCTTGCATGGCTAAAGTTGGTCCAAGCAGTTGCCACTCCTAAATAATACCACAGGCTGTACGGTACGTATCCTTATTTTTACTTAGCTTTAAAGTGGCCGAATAGATCTCTCTCTTCCTCTATCTCTTTATCTACAGCATAACCATCTCCCTCTTTGTTTTGCTGTCTTTGTAGGTCAGACCCGTTTGAGTGGGGTATTTATTTTTTACTTTTTAACAGATATTGTATAACACATTATATTACAACTTGACTGGAGAGTGCACCGGCTTATTTTGTTATTTTCAGAGGCAGAGACACACTCAACGTGAAAGATCTGAGGCAAACAGTGAACAGGGTGCGGGCTGGTCTGAGGAGGAAAGTGGGCCAATGTGAGTCCTCCAACAACACTGTGATAAACATAAACATGATTGATCTGCCCAATATCAATCAATAGACCACAAAGGCAGAGACATACATACACAGACACATGCACTCACAGACGCACAGATAAAGACTTTTTTGTGCAAAAGTGGCTCAAAGGACAAGTAAAAGGCACAGCTGCATTCAGAACCGCATACAATCTTTCAGGAACATTACATGGATACATCACAACATGACAATGTGAACGAAGCTAAACTTTCATATTCACATTTTAAGTTTGAACTCCTGTGCACAGTTAAAAAAAAGCAAAAAGCAGGTGGGCATTTTCTTTTAGTTAAACAGTGCTCAGAGAGGCTGTGATAAGGAGCCTGTGATGTTTGAGCTCCGTTCGAGCCGTCTCTTTTCTAAAAATGGATTTTATGAGCTCACATCTCTGTATAACCACACTTGACCTTAAAATGACAGATGAGCAATGTAGAACATGCTATGTGGAGCAGTCAGCGTCTTTAAGATGCTCAGAGGAGCTGTTCATTTGTTTCAGTGACAGAAAGCATGGCCGGCCTCTGTCCAAACACGGACTCACTCAGCGGCTATGCAATGGCACTTCACATGTCTATGATCTTGTTCCCTCCGCCAGGTGCAGTGAGGGTGCCATCCACTTAGACTGAGGCTGCCTCAACAGCCCTCTTTGCTGAATGCAAGTGGTGGTGACCTGGTGTACGCCTCGTCCCTTGTTTGGTTCTACTTTCAGGATGTTTTTGGATCCTCCTCCAGGTCCTTCACTGCTATTTTTTTCAAACTGGAGGTGGGTGATGAGACTTGTGATACCTCAGTCCATGTTTTTGTTGGCAACCGCTCGCTATCCTGGGATTGCTCATCTGCCAGTTGGTAGTGTTTTTAGATTTTCTACAGTTGCTATGTGTTTAAACGGTGCCCTGTTACATCAACACCTCGAGTCTGCCCAACTGTTGTGCCTCCCATTTGCCCCCATTTGGGTATGATGGTCATTTATACGGCCAATATCAGGAGGCATCAGTTGGCCTGTGTCAGGAACGGCGGGGTGTGGAGGAGGCAAAGAGGGACCCAGACGCATACTGCGGTAATGAGCAGGCTTTAATGTAGATGACAACAAAAAGGCGCTTACAAAGGTAAGGTGACCGGGGAGCTGGTATAACGACGGCAACAAAACCGAGACCAACCACACAGACGACAGCATACACAATGACGCCACAGAGAACCGCTGAACTGAACACGCACACTAACGAGGGGATGGACCACAGGTGAACACAGGGGAACAGGTGAAAACACTTCAACAATCAGGGAAACACGAGGGAGGCTGAGACGGGACACAGACTCAAACACAAGAGATTTAAGGCAATAAATCACACAACCCCGAATGCACAAGACAAGCAACAGAAAACTCGATTCGAACACCATTCACACCGACCCGGGGCGTGACAGCCTGTCCTCGTGTCCAGAGACCAGTACTAGAATGCCCTCTAATAGGTATAAGAGGAACACAGAGGAGGCTAATTTGGAATGCAATCAAGCCCTCGAGGGCCCGCAGTTTTCTGCTGCCTGGCAGGCTAATCGCAACACAAATGCCAACAGACAAGATTTTACAGAGTGCAGCGAACTTCAGGTGAACTTAATGGCTCTCACTAGGTAACCGGCCAGGGAAGAGGGACAAGAACGCAGGTAGCTTTGGTGCGGTCTAGTTATACATACATCAGCTTATGTCACATGTCTACCTCCTGCCTCAGAAAATAGTCCACTATTAAGGTATAAAGTACAATTAATCAGCTTATAGTTATTTGTCATGATAAATATCTCAACCTTTGATTTAAGACCAACACCAAGTTTTTAGCAAGATACAACACTTTGCATCCAGTGATGGGAGAATCACTGGCCATCGACATATGCTGTAGTCTTTGCCTTGGATGGAAGATGTGGAGCAAACCTGGGACGATAGCAGCCAACAGTGCGAATGTGGCCACCAAGGTCACCAGCACTCAACCTGTATGAGACCAGTACAGACGAGATTCCAGAAAATCTGGCCTGAAGGGGAAGACATAGATACACGTACATATGCATGCATGCAGGAGAGCAGGCGCATACTGTAGTCTCTTAAACCGGAGCGAGGGGCGTGCTCACACGTGCACTTACTGCACAGATGTATTTACTGTATGTCCACAAGGACACAGTCATCGATGTGAGGAGACACTTGGCAGGTTATACGACAACACACACAATGACACAACTGCTGTGCTCGCTAACTAACTATAATTGGTGATTGACCTGATGTTCCCCCTGTCCAGAGCACTCTGCCTCTCAGTGCTACCACACATGAACATACATAAAAAGACAAAATTGTTAACATGTAAAGAGTGCACAGTCACTGCCATAATGAAAGCCTGAATGGCTGGGCGAAAGTGGACGCAGATAAAAGAGAGACTAGAGCAAAGAGGAAAAGAAAGAGGTCAATCCATATGAAGGGAGGCATTCTGGATGTGCATACCCTGTGGCGGAGTGCTGTCACTTAGTATGCCTATGTGTGAGCATGTCTGTGGCTGTGTGTGTATGTACATGTCTGGTGAATCCTACATTTAACACATAAAGAAGTTGCACAGTAATGGAACTACTAAGACTGCAGAGGGGGAGATAAAAGACTTCATTTGATAGCATGCGCCGTGACAGACACAAACCACATTTAGAGCAGAGTGCGCATTCTGAAAACACAACAAACAACGTATCATTGGAAAATACTGCGCAACAAAGTGGAATATATGCAGTGTTTGCAGTGACAAAACAGACCTACTTATTGGGTGCTTATTTGCCGTGCTCCAGCACAAATGCCAAAGTTGTTTTCTGCCGAGCTGTGCACATTTAAAGAGGTCTTCTCACCCTGATTTCTTCTTAGACACATATCCCAGCTACCAACTGCCTCCGTCAGCACACACATCACCACACACACACAAACACAAGACTCCAAGGGCATTCTCATACGCATGCAAAGGCACATGCGCAATCATGGCACATACACATGCGCACACACACACAAACACCACCCACACACAGGCAAATACCCCATGGCACCTGAATTCAGGTTGCTATAACTGTATGGGCCATTTTTAGCTCTTTAATAATACTTGAATAGTTGTTGCCTGAGATAACCCCAGGGAGATGAAAAACAATTCCAGTCTCCCACAAGCCCTGGAGTTTAATCCTTGCTAGTATCCTAGGGAAATAATGCTTCCTCTAATAATTCCATTGGTCTTTCAGTTCAACGTTGATGTCCTTTTGTGTTGGCTGAGGCCATTAGTTCTGACACATGTATAATTGATGATCATATTAACGGCTAAAATCATTCAGCTAATTTTTGCTCAGGCCGTGGGGATAGACAAGGTGCATAATGGCTTCGAACAGTTGGATCCATAGCTTGTCCCCTTTGCTTTAGCTGGAGATGTAGTCATGTGACCCTGCAGTATTGTTCTTGTCTTACATTCAGTCAGTCTTTCAGCCCAGCAGTTTACTCCAAAGTCTCATGTTAGAGCGGTCGGTTTGTGCTAGAAGAGTCTTATACTGTATATAGTGGTGGGGAGGAGACACACAGCGCTGTTCTCTTTTCTCAAGTTCAAAGGTCACCAGCCTACATTATTCATTTTGGCTAAGGGTTCAGGCAGAGCCACAGAGAGAGAGAGAGAGAGAGAGAGAGAGAGAGAGAGAGAAAGGAGGGAAAAGAGGAAGTAGTTTCTGTACCACTGTTCAATGAATGAGAAGAACAGAAATTCTTGAACTGTGTTGGCGTGAGCCAATTCAATGGGCAGTGCTGGGCCAGCGCTCTTTGACCTTATCTAAAAGGCACGATTAGTGACTAGAGTTCAAAATGTATCCAGTGACACACATATTTATATATATATACAGTTATCATTCTGAGCTATATTGAATCAGATTCACAGTGATTGAAATACATGACATTTACTTTTTCTGTACACCAAATGAAAGTCAATAATGTTGCTATCATGCAAATAAAGTAAGTGAGTAAGACTAAGAACGGATCAGAATGCAAGCACTGTCCATGCGAGCATGTTAGCCTGCTGAAATTAGCATCTAGCTCACAGCATCTCTTTGCATAAGTACAGCCTCACAGAGCTGCCAACATGGCTGTAGACTCTTGTTTTCTTCTCTGTTTCGAACCCGTCTCCTGACAGGAGTTCTACTAATCAGGTTGCTTGACACTCAGCTCCACACAAGGTCCTGTTGATTTTAACTTTAGAAAATATAAGAAAATGTGGGACTATTTAGAGAAAGTGAAAAATCGTGCAGTACATAAATAGAATTGTCAAAATTCTATAGTTTGTCACTATTATATAAACATTTATTATTTTACAAAGATGTATAGTTTATAGTTAGTTTGAAATTATCTCCTATTTCGTCATTCTGAATCCTCAGAGAAACCATAATGAAACATAACTATTTTGAACTGATTTTTAGCGTAACAGTGTAGGTTAATTTGACCCATAACATAATGGATGTCATTTTTGTTTCAACATAATAAAGAAAGGGTTTATGTGCAAGGTAAGGAGGAGAGGAGAGGAGAGGAGAGGAGAGGAGAGGAGAGGAGAGGAGAGGAGAGGAGAGGCAAGGCGAGGAGGTCTATGACGTCAAAGGGTAGTTGGTGGCATACATTGCCTTATCTGTAGCCTGTATCCCATGGTTACCATATGCCGGACACAGCTGGGAACCTGGGCCAAAGAAAGCAGGGTGACGCACTAGACACACACACACACTGCAGGACAGTTGGCACCCATTACAAATGCACGCAAACGCACCTATACCCGCACCGGTGCAGATCCACTGTACCTGAATACAGCCCTGATGCCTCGCTCACACAGAGGGTGATGTTTCTAATTCCATCCTGGGTTAGGGAGAACACAGAAGGCTAATATCTGCAGAATCTCCAACTGGGAGAGGTAACACACCTCTATCCCCATGGGATCATCCTGACGGAGAGAGATTGATAGAAAGAGCAAGACAGAGAGAGAGATACATACAGAGTGAGGCGGAGACAGACGCAGACAGACAGAAAAAAAAAGGAAAAAGACAGTCTGATACAGAGTCAAAGACAGAGACAGGCAGAAAGGAAAGGAAAATAGGAGGAAGAGAAAGCAGCACATTATCTCTGTGTAGAGTCCTGGGAGGAACAGCCTGTTTGTAGAGTGATACCTATCAGCTCCCTGGCTGTCTCGGGAGATATTACTGCACTGTGGTGTACTTTACCCAGATAAAACATACCTGCGTGTCTGATAGAAAGACTCAGACAGATAGTGGCAAGGTGAAAAGGAAAGAGACAGAAAGACTGTCAGACAGATTGACAGACAAAAGATTGGTTGAGTGGCTGATCACTTCCTTTTAAAAATGCATGTTGCATCATAATGGATAAGAAAATGTGGAACATGTCATTTGGCAAATCGTTGTGTCAAAGGTTTGACAGCCAGTGCAGGCACAGACACACACACATATTGTGGCTGCGTGGTACAGCAGTGTGTCATGTCAAGTCTGAAAACAGTTTCAACATGTGAAGCAAACAAGAAAATCTAAATGCATACAGTGTACATACAGTGTACACAGCATGTTTTGGGCAAGTCTTCCAACATAAATGACATAATACGTTTCAAAGACTCCCAAAACGGACCTTAGTCATCATGGTAGCATTGTGAAATGCTCACAGTTCGTTTAGATAAACAGGCTAGTAAGTTAAGTTTAGTCAGTTGAGTGACTTAATAACTTGACCTTGCTTTCGCATGTAAATGAAGTCATGGTTGAGTCTTTGCTCCCATCATATTTACTATGTCCACTAGAAGTCGCCACACACACAAATGTTTATATGGGTCGTAATACGCTGCTGCACAGACACATGTGTGATGTATTTTTGGGGAGGGCAGTTTCGTTTTGGACCAGTTTTTCACCAGTGTGCAGTTATCAGAGATATTCTCATCATCATCAAATCAAAACTGCATCAAGTTTATCATATGGAAAGTATTTTTTGATGTGAGAAGCACTTCTGGGCAAAAACTTGAAAGTTGGTTGTGACTTTGAGACTTAGTGATCTCCCAGACTACACTTCCCTCCCCCCGATGATTCACCCTGCTGCGTGTCTGCCTGTCTGTTTCTCAGTCTGTCGTGCTGCCTCCTGGGGCCCTGATTGAATAACTAATGATTAATATCAACACGGCCCCTGCCACAGCGACTGATATATCGCACCCATTGATCCAGACCTTGAGATGTCATGAAAAAAAGACATAGATTAAACCGCAGGCAAGGTTTTGTGAGACTAAATTATCTGAGCTTGACAATCAAAATTCTGTGTGCACTGGTGAAAATACTGCCCAAGACAGAACTTTTCGCTCCCATTTCCAAGCATTAGAAATCAAATCATTCATTTTAGCAGGTGTGTTGTGAAAAATAATGCCTATGACCAGGATTTTATATGTATCCACACCTTGTTGCTGTCCAGAATGAATATATCATTTTGTTGGCCAATGAGCAGCTTCATTTGAACAGATTAACTGCTTTTCTCCAGGGTGTTTGCAAAGCAGTTGCTAAGCAAAGATAGAGCACTTTTCTGATACTTCTGTCTGCCAGATTTTCTAAATCCACAAATAGGAAGCAGAGACTTTTTGATACAAGTTAGCTTTTCTAAACATCAGGATAATAACACACTGGGGTAACCCATCACTGTTCCTAAAATATCTACCAAAACTGCTGGGAGTTGATTTGTGGTCAAATTAAAAATCGGAATTTCAACTGAATATAAAACACGACTTGGAAAGCCGGCTTCAATCTAGTTGCATGATTGGAAAGGAAACTGATACAGTATTGAGAAGCACATGTGCCCACGAAGCTTAATATTTCTGACTGCACATCCGATTGTCATAAACACATTACTGCTCACCTTTAATCTCTGCAGATATACTTAACTCTTTCTTGCCCTTTCCCTTTCTTCTCTCTTCATGTCTTACTTTCAAATATCAAGCTGACATTTTCTGCATTGTTGTATACGTTAAAAAAAATTTGTCAACAGTGAATATCGCCAATTTGTATTCAGGCATACACCTTTCAGTTCATCTAAACTGTCCAACCACAACAGTTCCACAAAACTGGAAAACACTATAGAAACAATACTAAATGTCAAAAGCCTCTTGGCTGATCTCATAAAGATGTGACCCTCATTACACACCAGAAAACTAAATTATCATATGGATCGTCTTAGATCTAAACAACCAAGCCACGACGATGTTGTGTCTAATAAAAAAAATGTACCTGCTGTACTAGCTGTACTTAAATGTTGCAGCTGCATTTATGATAATGCTGCCTGTTGACATTAGCATTTTAACATAGGCTACAGTGTTACTGAGGTCACTCTGCAAGTATTGGACCAATGGAGGCCAACATCTCTTTTACTTAGTGCCAAGCCACAAGTGTGTTTATTAGGGAAGTAACATTGCAGGGAACATGATTCACATAGTGTAGCTACATACTTAAACCTGTTTTTTTATTATTATTATTATTATTATTATGGCCACTTGGGTGCAACACAACAAGCTGTAAACACAACGCTGACAAAACTTGTTAAGATTTCATGGCTAACCACATTAGACAACTGTTGCCTATTTTCACATTTAGCAGCAGACACTTGGCAACATTGGCCTTCATTGGCAGTTGTGTTTCTGGCTACCAGGTGAATATAGCGTCAATATTTACACCAATTGTAGCTCTGTTTTGGTCTCCACCTCAGAAATGCACGAAATGACAAAATAACTAAAATGTATAATGATGTCATGCACTAATCCAAAGTAAAAGCTGAAGAAAACAGCTGAAAGTAACCAATTTCATCGCTCCTGGTTAATGATAATTTGCTGCGCATTTTCAACTAGAGTTTGCTTGATGCACGCCTCATCGAACCCATGAGCATTTCCACAATGAGACATCAGTCAGTCTGTCTCAGTGCAAAAGTTTATTGAGCATTCGGTTTGATTTGGACAGTTAATTTCATGAGCATTGTGCACTACTGTTTGTGCTGCATATAGATTGCTTCAACCTCCCTGACTTTCTGAGTTACATTTTCTGGCAAGTTCAATAAAATCTTATTTTGCAAGTTGGTAAGAATTTTAATAACAGACACAATAGTCTGCAAATACATTTTAAGCTGAGAGAAAATTCCATACACTTCCCCCGAGAAAGGCTGCAATTGAATGTATTTGATGGTATTGTCAGAGTCAAACAGAGTATCTTTCTTTCTCTTTGATGCGTTTAACTGTCTGGTGGTTTTTAACTGAATATACTATGAAAAGTGAGAATCACCTAGATGGTAAACTAAGTGTGAGGATAGAACGGAGTGTCAAGTTACAGGATGAAATAGTGATAGGGGAAGCACAATTTTAAAAGCTTTACTATTATCCCAAGCACACACACACACACACACACACACACACACTCCCTTCTGCCTCAATTGGAGTAATCCTACACGTGACGCTTGGAAATATGCACACATACAGAAACAGATTCCTAAAACTGTCGAGTCCACAGAGAGGGGAGAAAGTGCCTAAAAATAAGTTAAATGACATTACAAAGACAACCCAATTAGATTATGAAAGATATTCTTAACTAAGTCTGAAACTCAATGATCTGTAATGGGAGTCCTGTGGCTTATAAAAGCCTTTCCCCGAAATAATCAGTCTCTCTCTCATTTTCCCTCCTTCCCTCCCTCCTTCACTCACTCGCACACGCGTGTAACACACACATACAGAGGAACTGAGACGCCACAAGTCACACTTAGATCTCTGCATGCAATCACCAGCCAACTGTGGCAGCATGTGAGAGTGCCCTGCTACTTTGTTTGAATTTCAATTGCCAGCCAGCTAGAGGTTTCGCTTGAAATCTATCAGGGAATACCACATTTACTCAGTCTGTATCTGTTCACGCGTCCTTACATGAACAGCAGAACGTGCAGGTTCTTGGGTACAAGCTGTACTTGTCCCCTCTTGTAGCAAACGGCATTATATGTTTAGAAGAGGGGGGAAAAAATCCTCTTAACATACTGAAAATCCACAGCTGTAAAGCTACAGAAAGCATCTGTACCTGTTTCCCTTTATCCATAATCTGTCATGTGCAGCACTGCAAAATCATTTTTCCTCAATTTTCTTTGCAATATTTGCCAATAACTGCTTTGATGAAAGAAAAAAAATGTTGTTCTAAAGCATAACATGCTTAATTTATTTATTTTGGGACCCATTCCAATAAGTGATGATACATCTAAAGGGGTTCATCCAAAATAATACATTTGACTATTTACCATATGAGTCATTTAGACGTTTATCATTTTAAACATCAAGCCACTTTGGTAAATTAGGCTACACACTGAAAGACAGAGCCTTTTGGTTTATGACTAAATGTGCATTTGTCAGTCTGTTCGCTTTCTAACACTCTTTCGCACACACACACACACACACACACACACACACACACACACACACACACACCCACACCATTTTCACGCCAGCCTGAACAGCCCTGACACAAGCCATGTTCTCTGGATCATTAGGCTCTTGTATGCTGTAGATCTCACGGTGCACTGAATCAGGGTCAAGTCAGCCACTCAGTGTGTGTGTGTGTGTGTGTGTGCAGTGATCCTTCTGTCTGTCTTCTTGTTTATGTAGGCATTTTCGGTCTTTCTGTCCATCCAGCTGACCGGCACATGAAAGCAATCTTCTTGTACTTCATCTCCCTTTGATCCTTCTACAGTATCTGTTATCACAGAGCATTCTGTTTGTTTGTGTGTGTGTGTGTGTGTGTGTGTGTGTGTGCACTGTATACGTGTGTGTTGTGTAGCATCAGCACACACAGTGTGCACTGCAACAGAAAATGTCGATCCCCGTGTATTTTCTGCTTGCTCCATAAGTTCCTTAATACAGCATCAATGGATTCACAATTAATCTCCAGCTCTCAGTCCACGCTTTTCTGCGCTCTTTCACCTTCACTCACTCCGCTTCTCACCTCCCTCACACACACACACACACACACACACACTCTTTTGGCCCTCATATCTATCTTTCTCTCCCTGTCTATTAATCTATGACTACAGTGACAGCAGTATACTGCATTTCTGTTGTAGTATTTGATCAAGATCAGCCATAAGTCTGAAATGGGTGTTATGTGTAAGTATGTGGGTCCTTGTGCATGTAAATGGATGAGAGTGTGACTACAGATGTGGGAATATGTATGTGTGTATGTGTGTGTCTGAGAGAGAGAGAGGGAGAGAGAGAGAGAGAGAGATTTGTAAGATTAGTATAGTCTCTGTGCTACTGTGGTGCCATCTTCTGGTAGGGAAGCACAACAACTTTCACTTAATTATACAGCATGCAGGAGAGCTGGCCGAGAGACGATGCACATTTGCATCCAGAACACTCAAATAAGGCATTCAAGGAATGTGACATGTATTATATGAAATGAGAACAAAACTCATAGATTAAAAAAACATTTAATATTGTGACCTACATCGTAAAACACTTAAAATAATTACTGAAATTGGGTTTAACATTTAGCATATTGGATAAGATGACATGAACTTTATAGTGAATGTACATTATACAGAGAAAATAAGACAGTACTGTACAACCTGTAGAATATAGCAGCTTGCAGCATCTTTCAGTGCACACACATACACACACACACACCGAAACATTCTCTCACTCTCATTCAAACATAATGTAGTTATAATATAAAGCCATCGCAATCATTTACATTGCTAAAAGAGATGTGTTAATTTGCTTCAAGGGCCATTCAGTCGTCTCAGTGAAGCGTCCATTACAGACAATGCAGTTTCCATCAGTGACCGTCTCGTCTTTTCCATGACAAAGTTTGAAGTGACAGACTTTGTGACGCTAATATCCAGAGTGGATTGGAATTGGAGGTCTGCCAAGGTCTGAGTATGGGGAGAGGATAATTCATTCGGCTCTAGCTCAAACATGCACACACACACACACACACACACACACACACACACGCACGCACACACACACACACACACTCTCCTTCTGCAGTTTTCTTTTTGCATACTGACACTGCTGCAGAGAAACTTACAAAAACAGATGCACACACACCCACGATGAATGAACAAACAGAGCCTGCGTGTACACATGGATGTTACATGCTGAGCAGCCGTACATTCCTTTCACCTACACAGGATGCAAAAGGCATGTTCACATATATAGTCAGTGGCTTTGCGATAACGTTAAAATACTGAAAAAATTGATTTTATTTGGGTGTTTCCATACAGCTGACATCATTATGACACAGAAACTTGACTGAAAGCTGAAATGTAGATAACACACTGTACATCATTTATCTTCCTACCACAACATTAATTTCTCTTGTCATAGATCTATAAGACCCAAATCACCTTTAGAGTGTCATAAATACACTCATTAAAATACTATGTACAGAAAGGACCACTTTATATAAGCCCCTGGAGATGCATGGAGCTTGGTGAGAGTGCCCTTAACATTGCCCTACCACTGGATAGTTTGGTAAGTGGCCAATTGACGTACTCTACAGAGGGAGCTGCTGAACCACTGTACTTTGGTGTTCAAAACATTCAAGTAATGCCAGGAATCAGGAGTATTCACGCGCACACATACCACTCTGGTGGACTTGCTACTAAAAGAAAACCGTGGAAAATGGATGAAACCATATGTTTGTCATTTTTTGCCTGGTCTGCTCCCAAATCAAACAAAGACTTTGTTACTGTGACATTCAACTTGTGTTGGGTCCCTTCTTCTACTGTTTCAGCAGTCCACTTCCTATGTCTATGATGTATAAGAACAGTATCAACTTTTACTCTTTATTATTACCATGACTGACTCGCAGAATCAGCATGGTATCTGATTATGATGTGTTTAAATCTTACATCACAGTGTTTCCCCATCCATCCATCTATTAAGAGTGCATCCTTGTATCAGATTCTTATTGATCTGTAGGCTTTGTAGGTATGAACAACATAGAAACCAGGTGTCCTTAGTGCACCGCTGGATTTACAGAAGTAAAGGCTGTAGGTTTGATTCAGTCCCCTGGTTCTGTTTTATTCTCTGTTGAGTCTTTAGACGATGTCAGGGTTGGGGTAATATTTGAAGACCTTGTAGATCCACTGTGTGTAGAAGGGCACATTGATGAAGATGCCAGGCTGGTTGGCTCGAGCACAGCCTCTGCCATGGACACTCACTCCCACAATAACTTTGATCTCACCATCCTGACACACCAGAGGGCCGCCATAATCCCTCTGCAAAATAAGAAATAGACATCACATTTGTGTACATCACTGGTTGAGAAATGGCTACCATCACTTTTTTCGTTCGTGACAGGATTAAATGCAAAAGCAAAACACATTTTTACGCTCTCAGTGACAAACAGCCAAACCAGTATTTGTGAACATGGACAGCTCTCTTTCAAACCTGGAAACCACAAAACCCAAGGCTTTGATCGCTGATGAAATTTAGCGCAATAGTCTCCAG
Organism: Gadopsis marmoratus; assembly: GCA_036023855.1. Taxonomy (NCBI): domain Eukaryota; kingdom Metazoa; phylum Chordata; class Actinopteri; order Centrarchiformes; family Percichthyidae; genus Gadopsis; species Gadopsis marmoratus. The sequence continues at coordinate 43,028 of JAVQJF010101747.1, forward strand.
CTGCTCTGTTTTTAGTGGACTGGATACTAAGCCTACGGATTCAAAGAACATTTGTCTGAAATGTGGATCAAACTGAGCTTTGAAAGTGCTGAGTTGCACTAGTATTCTCATAAATTCACAAGGGGAAAAATGACTTTATCCAAAAGTCAAAAGGCCCGTTCTTGTTTACCAACAAGGACTGAACTCACCATATGGATTTTAGTGTTTTAGTTTTCCTTCTGAGCAGTTATTTGGCTTCATGTTGAAATGGTAAAACACTTCACTAGAAAAATAATATGAACAAGTAACAGTTTACCTCACACACTCCCTCATTCCTCTTGCCTCCTGCACAGATCTTGGTGTTGGTGATGTGGAGGTTCCCTCTGTGCATCTCTCTACACCTCTCATTACTGACAATCGGCATGTTGACCGCCTTCAGTACATCATCATGGCCAGTGCCTGATAGAGTCAAAGGTTGCATTTTATTGCATCTTTTCTGTTGTAGCATGTGCAGTACACATTTGTGGCATATCATATAGTATAATAGAACTACATAGAATATAATATAGTGTTATATAAAATATTTTGCATATTTCTACTTTCAAGAGCATGGAGTGAAGTCTGAAATGGTTTATACAGAAATCATGGCACGTTTAAACTTTTATTAAAAATATCAATTTTCCATGATCGTGTCTGTATATCATACCACCAAACAAGGGGTACCTGCCCGGCGATGAGAAAGATATACAGTAACCAAATATTTAAGAGATGACTATGTTACAATATACTTTCACCCCTCCACCTTATATTGTTTTAAAAAAGAACATTCAGAATAATCCATGACTTCTGCAGGAGATATGCAATATATTGCAACCCTGCGAGACCTGGAGAGTAGGTATGTATGCAACAGCTGTAGTGAATGTAGAATATATAATATCAGTACCTTTGGTATCTCCCCAGCCATACATTTTACATATTGTTCCTTCTGGGATGGAGCACCCGGCCACAGGTAGCTGAATTGTATGGACATTGTCTGCAGGAAGGGCTGGTCTGGACACATTTATTGAACAAAGAAGTACAAAGCATGATCAACATCACACAAACACACACACACACAAACATATATCAATATATCTTTGAGTTTATTTTTCCAGGTACTCACTTAGACAGCCTTATGAGGGCTAAGCTGGAGCCCTCAGGACCACATATCACATGAGCTATGCTGACTTCCTGTCTCTTAGACCAGTCAGGAGCGCCCTCTCGAATATCTGAGACTCCCAGCCACACCCGATACTCACTGAGGTCTGGAACACTGGAGAGGCACAAGAAATATAATAAATAAAACATTCCACATTTATTACTCTTCAACCTTAGACTGATCAGGATCTTTGAAGAGAGATTCACCGGTACTTATGCTTTAATATAGACAAATACATATAAACTGAATACTTAAATCTTACAGTGAATACACTGAGGGCATAAAAGAAAAATACAGTGACAGCAAAAGGAAAGAAATTACATTAACAGACAGTGAGTGTCGAAGTTACCATGAGGAGAAGCACTGTCTGTCAGTGAGTACCCAATCCTCTCGTATTAGTGAACCCCCACACCAGTGCACTGATCTGAAGTGAGTACAAAACACATTTGACACATCAACAACTAAGCTGTAAGATACCGTAAATGAACTCATGCTGTCATTGTTAAAAACTGTATGCTGGCAATTCACAGAAATCCAGTTGTTTCCTTTAAATGTCAAATTTGAGCACAGAGACATACATGAAAACCTTTACCTATACAATGTTAGTCCACCGAACCCCATCAGAAAATGGCCTTGATCACATTTCAAACTTTACAGAGGTAGTGTATATTGTAACATATAGCATTTACAGTATAGTCAGATTAGGGGATTTTAGTATTCTGACTTGAAGGGCTGTTTCATTGCATTGTTTGGAGAAGAAGTACGTGTTTTATAAAATTAACTACAATGTGAGCTTTGCACAACCCAAAAAGCAGCACAAGGCTCTTAAACCATACAAAAAAAATCTATATTTGCTCAAATGTTTGCACGCATAGTGAAAAGGCCTCATGCACTGAAAACAAAAATGAAAAGAAAAACCAATTCCACATATATTTTATGAATTCAAGGGTGGGCAGGATGGCCTATTGTTCTTCAGTGGTAGACGGAAACGTGTAGAATATGAATATAAATGCACCCCCGTACCCTTTCTGTATGCTGACCATCCAGCTGCCATCTGATATGCCCACCGGACCTCCTCCCACAATCCTGGTTCTCTTATGGACAAAACACCCCACAGAGGACAGCTCACCTGGAAAAGCAGAAACACACACAACTATTTCAATATATAATATCTTATCTCATATAATATATATTCTAATATAAGACATAAATATGCATTCACAGGCACAGACATAATGTAATTAATTGTGACACACTGTTTACACTGTCGTAATATGAGAGGCACTTGAGCTGCCTAATGATCCACCATAATCACCATTATACATTAAACATAACCAGTTATACTGATTAATTAAGACAATTATTGAAAATGTTCACATAACACATGGGTGTAATGTGAACTCTATATTTCAAAAGATTGAGGGTTTCATCCTCTGTTATTGAGTTATTATACGGAGAAGAAAGAGTCACGCCAACAGACCAACACAAACACACACACACACTCCTATATACACACACATACACAGTAACAGATGCCACCATGACAACATAAAGTCCTGCATCATGTACCATAATAGCCAGACATAAAAAGGACTCCGTCGGGTTCTGAAAACACAACTACTTGACTTGGAGACTATGAAATACAGATCAGCATCTGAGCCAATCAAAAACAGACAATCAGACAGACAGATGATCTAACAGAGACACTCACCCAGTGGAATGGTGTTCTGTGAAGCATCACCTGCAGAAAGGAGAGGAGACAAACAAGGGATCAGAGGGTATTAACTGATACAAGATAAGAGGCGACCTCACACAGGGGTGTAAATTGCATGGTGGCAATACAGCCACGGCCACCAGAGCCCTTGTGTTAGTGTGTCATGTCACAATTATCTATTTCGAATCTGGTGGGCTTTGATTAAATATAACATGGCTTAAAGGACCATACTATATGTTTTCAAGTTGACAAGATGGCTAACAGTAGACAACATGTATTAAAATTTCTAAAACACAGCAGGAGTGTTTAAAAAATGAGTAGCTGTGATGAAAAGTGTAAGCAGCATGTAGTAAGGCATTTTATATCAGTGGTATGGTTTAAAAAATACAAATGTTGTATAAAAATGCATTTCTATTGGTCAGAAGTGCTATGATGTTTTGATCACAATGCCACCAAAACAGAATCATGACCAAAGAGACAGGCAAGGTCAAACACACACACACACTTGCACCGTCATAATGCCTTTGGCTCTTGGTCCATGTGGGAATAGTTAGAAAGAGCCCTCCCCTGTCTTCCTGATGAGTTGTGAATCTCCTCTGACACACACTGACCTGCGAGTGTAGACAGATCTATACACTGCAAATAAAGTGTGTGTCCGTCCCTGTGTCTGTGTGTGTCTGTGTGTGTGTGTGTGTGTGTGTGTGTTGGAGAGACAGACAACCCTGACAGAGTGCAAGCAAATCTACACAAGCTCTGTCTTTGATCAAGGAGTACGACAAACCTTCAGTTTCACACAGTCTCACCCTAACTGTGTGTCTGTATGTGTGATAATGTGCGTCTGTGAAGGTATTTGCATGTACACACTTCCATGCACTCACATGGTTTTACATTGCAGTAGTCCCAGGAAATGGCAGAGTTGTTGGTGTAACACCAGGGGCCATGTTTGTCTTTATCAGGGTTTCTGCAGTAGTTTCCCTCCAGGCCAGCAACCAGCAAGCCCCTCTCGCCACTGGACAAACACAGAAACATAAATGATCCAATATTTTATCTTTCAACATTCAATAAGCCACAAAGACAATTTTCAAAACAAAAGGAAGTTTTTCTTCCCCCTTTAAGCAGATAATTCTTTGTTGATGATTTATGACTATTAGTAAAAGCTGAACGAATTTAGCCAGATAGAATCTGGACAGTCAGACTGCACAGCTGTTTAGGCACTGTCCCTCCGGACAGAGACAGTATGCACCCACCTACACTCACATATCTAATACATGCTCATGCTGACAGATCCCACACATGAGTGTATTCTCAGGACAATTTTTAAAACCACAAACAGAATTCTATCCCACATTGAATTCCTTAAGAGATAAGATGGAGAATCATAAGGGTAAAGGGAGAGACAGGGAGAGAGAGGGAGAGACAGGAGAGCGATGCTGGGTACCAAATCACAGCAATCCAGAGTTTCAGTTTGTGTGTGTGTTTCTAGCAGCTAGCATAACAGCCAGCTCTCATTGCGACTCCATAGCCCTGACTTTTGACCCCTGGGCAGGAGCCAAGCAGTGGGGCTGATTTGCTTTGAAGTGTTCCTACAAACGAGGGGTTTGTGGTCAAAGGTGAGAAGTGAAGTGTATATCCCCCAGCCAAGTTATCCCTGGGAGTCATTCCTGCTGTGTTAGGTCATCTTCAGGGAAACACTTCTCCAGCCATAAGAAGATGCTGGAGAGGCTAGTCATGGCACCCGCAGGAGCCGTTCTCTCCTCTGAGAAACAAGAGGCCTGACTTGATCCGCTAACAACAATAGGACTTAACTAGAGGTCAATAGTAGGGCGCCTCCCCGCTCTAACCACTACGTCTCAGGTTCGCACACATAGTTCTCGAAAACACAGACACATTCCCCAGCACACTGGGGCTGTCATGCACAAGCTTGTACCACAAAGAGTTAATTTCACAAGCATTCTTGAAACCCATGAAATTTCATTATATGTCTTCTGCTCATTATCCATCGTTTCCTTTGATCCCACTGAGGTTTTGAAAAAAGAAAACCTCTACACTGCGTGAAACTCTTAACGGGTTATGTGAACTGGAGCTGTGTGACATCTTGATCTCTATTTTAGGCAGAGGAGCTTGTCTGCAGTTTATTGATGGTGCAGGTCTGTTTTGTACATCACAGTGCAGTTTGGGAAAGTTATTAGGTTAGAGAGTAGCAGGGATCCAGTGGGCCGACCTGTTGCTGTGGTCTCTCCAGGGAGCACAGGGAAGTTTTGATCTAGTCCTTGACTGCTCTCCTTGGTAATTCTCTCCAAAGCCTTCATAGCAGTCTGAATTTGGACAAAAATAGGAAATAAAATGAGGCAAGCATTCGAGACACATGCTTCATGTCTGTACGAACAAACATCTTTGAACAAAAAACATGCACAATAGGCAGTACCAAGCATCACCAAGCTTCTATAAACCTGCATCACCACAACAATAGTTGTTGCACTAAAACTTATTTTTTTTAAACTGAGGAATACTTAATAATACACAGAAGAATAAAATAAACCTTCATTTCTGAGCTATGTGGTTATCATTGGATCTAAAATATGCAGAGCTGGGAACACAAATACGTCTTCCACAATGATGCCTTAGAAAAACACAGGTCATAAAAATGGTTTTGAAGCTGTCTGTCACCCTGCATCTCATTTCTATTTGGGAACGTATTCAACCCTCGAGTGCAGACCACAACACAATCCCAATGCAAGGCCATGTAATCCCAAAGACATAAAACATAAATTTGCATTTGTGAACTGAGCCATAGATCTACTTTTTTTTACTTCTAAATCTCATACTACCCCAGAAAGAAACCCATCCAGCACTAATCCCTCCACTCCATCTTCAGCTGCCCAGTACGATCTGATGATCCTGAGCTGCTGTCAGACATCGTTTATGTGACTTGAGGTGGGCAGTCCTTCCCACAATCCTATAGGGCTAAAGTTCTACACAGGGACAGGGTCTCCATGGTCCACAAAATATGAAGATGCAGACTATTTTTCTGCTTTGCATTTAGAGAAAATCAGCTTTCGTAGCACTTCTTTTTCCATTCCCAATTAAAGTCATTGAGTCTCTCACCGCTGACAGGCTTGTTTTGGGCGCCGCACTGAGGAATGTTGGTGCAGAACATTGTGCGGACTCTTGGGTCTGTAGTGAAGCACCAGGGGAATTCTTGGCCATCTGGGTTCCGACAGTAGTTTTCTCTCAGGTCCCTGGAAAACACAGACAGTGTTCCTGTAATCTGTTCGGTTTGAAGTGCCTGCAGGTGGGTGAGGTGTGGATGCATGTCTTATGTGAGAGTCTGACTCACTTGCAAGGGTAGGCTTGAGGTATGAATGTGTGGTTATGGGGATACTGAGAGTCCCAGCGTTGGCACGTGAGTCCAGTGGGCATCACGTCTACTGTCCCCCTGTAACCCTCTCCTCTTCCCTGGAAACACTCGGTTGTTTCCACCACATTACTTTTAGAAGGTGTTGCTGTGAAAGAGCGAAAATATATTAAGAGCTGGGTAATGTTGGTCAAGGTAACATAGAGCATGTTCATACAGTATGTGCTCAAATTATTTGTATGAATTCCCACATTAATGAAATAGTTTGATTAAAGTTTTAAAGGGTAATTAAAAAAAACACTTGTAGTAGTTAAGGCTGGAGATGATGTGGTGTTATAGCTGAAACATGCAAGGTGTTTCAACATCACCAGCAAAAAATAAGCTTTATATTTCCACATTCCACATCAAACGCACCCACTCAGTGGCCTTTGAAGCACACTGATAAAAATCAGAAAAAGCATATTATGAAAGGAAAGACAACTGAGAAAACATTAGGCTGGGAACAGCCCTTTAAGAATATTGACACTCCCTACACTAACTTAATCCCTTCAACATACAACAAACTAAACAGCAAGTAGCTTATGATTACAATCATGTCGCTATAGGCAACCCCCAAATTCCACGTCAGCAAGGATTTTCACATGTGAATTTACCAAAATAGAAAAGAGAATTTGTCTTGCTAAATGAATAAAAGCCAAATAAAAGCACACCACACATTTATTTCTCCCATTTGCCTGCCGTTCTATTGTTATTTCTCCAGTTGTAAAAATCACACAATGCAGGGTTTTCTCTCCCAGCTGTCAACACCAAATGGTCCAACCTGTAACAGACAATTTGTGATGCAAAAGAATTCAGTGCATCCTCACCCTCAGTTTACATGAGCATTGCAAATAACCTCCTTTATCTGCTTATAATCAGGTCGTTGTAGTACATGTACAAAGAATTATGAATAATAATGAAATGTAAATAATTTAACACTAAGGAGATATTTAGTGTGACAGTGCCTTTGAAACGATGAATGTCAAAACAGCCTCAATGTGTTAGCCGCTGCTTCCCACAGAACAGCTCACTCTGCAGGTTTAGAAGAGCTACAGTATGGCCAAAATTTGAAAAACATGGCAGTTTATTATCCTGAACATTGTGCATGAATGTATCCAACAATGCGTAAAGCTGCAGATCTTCAAGACTGTAAAACAGGCATTTTCTGCCCATACAATATGTATAAAAATAGATATGTACTAGTTGTGACAGTAAACTAAAGAGCAGGCCTTGACAAAGGAACATTTGTCTCTGACTCTTGCTCTCTGCTCTCTGCCTTGTTTTGATTAAGACTAACTGGGTCGTAATCTTGGTCTGTTCCCAACAAACTCCCATATCAGAGAGAGAGAGAGAGTGAAATGGAGAGAGGGAGATGATTTTTAGAGGGGAAAGAGCAGGGGGAGAACAGTGAATCACTGGGTCCACATGGAGGAGTGCCATCTAGTAAACATGGTGCCAGGACTGCTGATGATTCTAGCAGGCAAACAGGCCAGTCACAGACTCGGGAGAAAGAAGCTGAGCCCAACAATAACACCAGTGCTCTTTCTGTTTTATGTTCTTGAGGAACACAGTGGCTGTCTCGGTGACTCGTCACCGGTTATAGCTCAAATAAGAGCATACAGTATCTGCTGGCATACTACAAGTGTACAGACACGCAAAACACACAAGGCCAGACATGACACTTACCATCGCTCACACATCAATCACACTGCTTACGCTTAAGTGTATGAGTTGTAATGAAAGCAATCTGCTTGTAGTGTGTCTGACCCTGGTGTTGTGTCTGTATGTGTAACAGGAGGTTAATGTGAAGCAGTAATAGAGCCCTGTGCAGTTTGAACACCGCACATAAGAGCTGGCATAGAACAATAAACAGCAGGCCAGTGGCGCAGGGGAAAAAATAAACATTGTCGCTATTAGAGAAGACATAACAGAGAGCCAAACCTAAGAGGGGAACTCTGTGTCTGTGTGTGTGTGTGTGTATTCCATAGTATCAGCCAATGACGGAAAGGAGTGGTGAGATGAAAGGCACAGGAAGTGGAAGATTCTGGTGTAGTCAGTCACACTTCACGGGCCTTTATGGAACACAAACACACCCGTGCACAGACATGCATAGAATTTCACGTAACATGCATGAGAAATGCTAATGCATTCAACCACACACGCAAACAGACATGCATGCATGCTTACCACAAACTTTGATGTTGCAGTACTCCCAGGGTGTGTTTGGGTCCGTGGTAAAGCACCAGGGTTTGTGGCGTCCGTCGGGGTTCCTACAATAGTTATCATCCAGGCCCTTGTCAGGGTGCCTAATAGAAAACATACAGTATAACAACCTTAGTGTATAGACAAAACCTACGTAAGGGTGAAAGCAAAGCACAAAACAACTATCACACTGTTGCACAACCCACAGCACAACTCTCTGACCTGTAGTTGACATCATTCTTAAAGCCCAGAGGTACCAGAAAAGAGCATCTTATTTACATTTTCCTTCTGAATATTCGAGAGAACAGAGTAGAAGGGAAAAGACAATTCACCATTGCATGCAACTGAGACATGCATAACTGGAATGGTTCGAGGACTCCATCTGTGAATTTGTTCAGAGCTCTGGGGAGCGAGGAAGATAATAGGCTGCACCACCACAGGTGTTCCACAGTAAGTCATCCCAAAGTCCCACATCTCTCCAGGCCTCCAGCCTCCAGGCGTACGGTATCAGGCTGTGGGAGCCTCTCATTACATTAGTGCTATGAGCAGTCTGGGGCCTCGTTTACACAAACACTGGGATGATTAAGGATGTGTTAACGAGTCCCCACTAATCCAGACCACCTGCCATCCTACTAGCGGGAACACTCTCTTGATGGAGAGACGCCCATTTACACTGCAGACGTGCACATACACAAACAAAGATCATGGAAGGAATACAAATAGAGACCAAAATATATGACCTCCCTAAAATAGGTATACGTTATCTCACGCCTGGACACGAGTCTGCTTTATAATCTACTGAGGGCTTAAAGGAATTTGAGCCAATTAAGTCAGAATGAAGAGTTTTCCCAGCATACTTCTGCTAAAAACACAATTACACACTGGATTCTGATTGCATTCCTTCAGGGAAAGGCATACTGGCTTACTCCAAAGCACTTAATCTCCAGAGTCAGTGCACCACAACCACATGAAATTGCTGTATGAACTTATTATTACATAAGGTATTCTCATGCATTTTGGTATTAAATTATATGTATTCACATGTGTGGGCTTAAGAGTGATTAAGCATGTGATGCTGAGCGATGCAGATGTGTGTGTGTGTGTGTGTGTGTGTGTGTGTGTGTGTGACTGTGTGTTTTACTGCTTAGGGTGGAACAGGTGTTTGTGTGGTACTTCCAGGTCCCAGCGCTGGCATTCCTTTCCACTTTCTGTGTGGTCCATGGGTCCTCTGTACTCTTCCCCATTACAGTTCATACACTCAACTGTGCAGCAATGGCACAAACACACACATACACATGCACACACAGATACACACATTTACAAACACACAGAGCAACAGCTTAGAGAACAGAATCAGCAGAAATTCAGTATCCTCCCTTTATGACACTGATACAGAACCTACATTCAAATGATTTAAAACATAGATTGAAAATAAATCATGAAACCTTTAGTAGTATGGCTCTGGGTTGACAAAGAATTAAACTTGAACATAGTGAATCATCCAGTTTAATACATTTTAGCTCATGATTTTCTGTCTCAAAATTCTTATGCAACAATTTGCAATAAAACCCTTCATAAATACTAATAGATTTACCTTAAGTTGAGACATTATACACATACAGATGATGTATGAAAGCACGTATTATGTGTCACACTAATGAAGGCAATGATCTCGTTGATGTAGAGAGGGCACAATTTGTTGCATTGTGAGTAGTACACACTGTCTAGTGTAAACAACAGAGAGTGTGCAGATTAGAAGCAGATGTTTATGAGTCCACTGCTGGTATTAAAAGTGTTCTGTCATGACAAAACACTTTTAATACCACTAGCTGTATGTGTATGTGTGTTTGCGCACGCCATGTTTGCGTGTCTGTGTGTATGTTTCTTATTAGGACCAGCTAATCTCTGGAGAATCCCTTCCAGCCATTTTCTTCTGAATGAATGCGGGCTTTCTATCAAACTAGAAAAGTTAGTATCTCTGTTGTACAACTTGTGATAGCCCAGTGGGACACCATATGTGAGCTGGAGAGCGAGAAGGATTCCCATCCTGTTTTATTGAACCACACTGTGGTTATTCATTAATGTGATCCAGTGTCATACATGCAGAGGAAACAACCACTCTGACAGCATGAATCCCCAGTGATTAGATAACATAGGTCATTATCATCCCCTTCTTCAGGGAGACATCAGTGCCTGACAGTAATATTGTGTGATATAACTTAAAGGCCAAAACAATGGTGGGAAAGTACTTTTCTTTCATCACGACCGGAAAAATATCAAAGCTTTACTTAAACAGACCCATAACTCAAACCCAATCATTTCCTCCTATGTGTGCCACAGGGATGGTTAAAATAGCTAACAATTTCTCCACAAGAGACGACAGGGGATTAATATCCTCTAACATTCCAGCTCCAGCCTCTTCAGGTTCAAACCGTTTACACAACCTCAACCTGATGGAATGAGAGAGGACAGCTTAAACTGAACGACACACCTGGAAACTGCTGCAGCTGGCCTCAGAAAAACCTGTGCCCCACACACACAGATGTAGAGCAGAGCGCAGTTGGAGCCAGCGTTGCTCAGTCCAAGGCACTGTGTGATTGCCTAATTTGCTGCACCTCATTTCAGGCTATCAAGCCTCAATTGGTGAAGCAATTTGCAACGTGAAATGGGCTTTATTTTAAAATGAATGTGCGCTTCGATGGATACAAAACATACATTGTGTGTCTGTGTGCGTGCGTGCAGCCTACCCTGTGAGCACTGTGGTATGCCACACTCCTGGTGCCTGAGGTGTGGTCGAGGGTCAGTGGTAAAGCACCATGGGCCAACGGTGGAGTTGTCTGGGTTGCGACAGTAGTTTTCTCTGAGGTCCTTCTTCCTGAACCTCTTGGACATGAATCTGTCAGGAGCAGAACCGCAGTTACGCAAACAGACACATGTACCAAGACCGGTTGCCAAATACTTCAGCTAGCATGCAGAGCAGCCTCTTTTTGAAAAACTCCCATGGCCACATGCTCTGTTGTCTTTTATCGGTGGCAGAATGACGACTACTATACTCATTTCTGAGCAAGCTGCTACTTAACTCTGATGACCGAAGCCCGCCTGCAAACATAACCAGTGACAATTGTTTGAAAAGTGTAAAAGTAATTGATGGCAACACTAAAGGATGATGTTGTTCATTAATGAGAAATCACATTAATATTTAGAAGCAATGTTAGTTTTCCATGAGGCTCTGAGTGTAGCGTAAACACATTGACAAATGACTCATATCTTCTACATAAGGCAAGCACATGGCTGTGGTCACATGTTGCCATGATGGATGTAGTGTAGTCTTTGAGTCAAGCTGTGTTTTTCCACATGATGATGGAAAGCTAAAGTTCCAAAGCACCTCTCAGTGGAGTGGGCACTGACAGGAACAGAAGTGAGAAGGCCTTTTCTGGGCAATCAAAAAAGGAGAAAACCTTTCACTGACAAAAATGCGATTTCTTCTTGTGTAAGTCTGCGTGTGTGTGTGTGTGTGTGTGTGTGTGTGTGTGTGTGTGTGTGTGTGTGTGAGTGAGTGAGTTTCCCATGCCTGTAAGCCAAATGATAAAACATACAAAGCACCTGGGTTTAATTAACTGATCCACAGACATTAATAGCAGTCTGATAAAGCAGGTTCACCGGAGGTACAAACATACACTGCCCTCTTTGATTACTCTGCTGCAGCAACAACTCACTACAAAGCCTTTCAAGGTCATTTAATACCTCTGAGTGGAGGGGAGTAGAGAAGGAAGGACGTAGTACTATGACGTTCAAAGATAATAAAGGTTTTAATATGAGGGGTCTTGTGTAAGGCTCTGATGGTTATTAATATCTTGCAAATGATAAACTTTCTCCTCATTGTTTTTCCAACATTGTCCTCCCTTCACAGATATTGCACTGTCTGAGTCATTCGTGTCATATTGTCATGTCTCAGAGACCATGATGACAAACTCTTCACTTAAGATAAACGACATCTACAGTACGCTGAATATGAGACTAATTGCTTTGTAAAGTATAAGTGCAGTTATCTTGTTGTTTATCAGGCAGTTACTGAAGATCAGTGCTCATTTAAGTTTCATAATCCCGTAGAAGGCATTGCTTCCCTTGGATGTTTTGTTTTTAAACTCCACTTCATTAGCTCTTTTTTTCTATTAGGATATATACTGTCAGAAAGTATGCCTGCATATTGAACAATTAGCTTAATCTGGGAATTTATCTGGGGGATGGGCCTTATGCTTAACCAAAGGATGCATATTAGATATGATCCTAATCCCAGTTAAACACACACACACACTCACACACACACACACACACCTAGATAAACAGTAGGGCCACAGCAGGAAATGATCTGTGACTTTGTACAGCGTTACAATGAGGTCAGTTCTGATGAATGACCCAGGATCCCAGGAGCCTAATCAACCCCTAATATATCATACTGATACACGCACACATACAGACTAGCCCCTGGCTACTAGCTATCTTCATCACTAACAGGCCAACACCAACACTTAAAAGCAGATTTAACATGACTTTTATGACATTGTGGTGAAAAGTACATCAGATTCTTACTTGTGTTCATGGGGAATAGGAGAGGCCCAGGCCTGGCACAAGATCCCGCTCACTGTCACCGACCTCCGCCCCCTGTAGCTCTGACCTGTACCCACAATGCACTCTCTGACATAGTCTGAAGGAGACACAGACAGAGAGAGGACGGGGAGAGACAGAGAGAGAGAGAGTAAATGACAGTAAAAGAGTCATGTGAGTAAGTGAGTGTGTGAGATGAGCCAACAACCTGATCGCAGTGCTGTGCACACAGAGCCAGTATGGATGATGAAGAAAACAGCTTTTAACGCTGAGCTTAACAAGGACGTGACAATGCCAAAAGCTGAATCTGTTTTCATAATCTTCTGCAAAACATTTGGATGCAGTAAAATAGGCTGAACAGCTTGCATGTTCACTGTTGTGGTCGGTCAGAGTCAAGTGGGTTGGGGGTTTTCATCATTTACACAAACACTGCTTAATGACAGAAAATGAACCATAATGTGCTGCAACACAATAAACACGACAGCGGTCCTTGCCCTTCCTTGTCTTCCTCTTGAGGGATGCCATCATTACAAAGCTACAATCACTCTGAAAATAGGTATTTAAAGAGTTGTAAAATTCTCCTACATATTTTAAAACATCAAGGAGGACACTAGAGCAACGTTGCTGATTGGAAGTGAGACTTTGTAGAGCCATTTTTTTGATTGGAAATATATGGTGACAGCGGGGAGACACCGCTTCAGAATCAGCTGGTGGAGAAAAACAGGGAACAGTAGAGGGTACCTTTCTTTTGATAGAGGTGGTAGTTGAAGTCCTGTTGGATCTGAGCTCCCGGTGAGTTCCTGTCGAACGACAGCCACTGGCATTTCCGGTTTTTATGATCATAGAGGAATGCTCTGGAGAAGGAGGAAAGGAAAGGAGGAAGATCGAACAAGGCAATAAATAGTGAAGTACATAATGGTCAGTTTTCTTTAACTTCTTGAAGTAAAAGACAACTCAGCTTAACGCAGCTGTTACATGAGTGCACAAAGCAGTTAGTAGCCCTGCTAAACCAGACCGACAATAATGCATTGTCTGTGGAAAGCATAATACAGGAGCTTGAGAAACCACCACTTCACTCCCTGTCTATTGACAGCCATTCACATTGTGGGAGAGTTACTTTGCTATGTTACAAAACAAAACAACAACGTGCAGCTGATGGGGTTTTTCCATTAGTGCAGACATACCTGCAGGTGAAGGGGAGTCTTCTGTTGTGGCTGCAGGCTTTAGCACACTTGGCCATGCTCAGCTTGCTTTTGGTCAGGTGGGAGGACTCAGGAGACACGACAACCAGTCGGATACCATCAGTCTTCTGGTAGTCCTGGAGAGCATTTCTCCTGCCCTCTAATACACAATTACACAACATGTCCATGACCCTTTAGCAGTATTTACATTTTAGAGGTTTAGCTGACACTTGCTGCAAATTACAGATAGGACTTAGCTGTTGTTGGGGTCTAGCCAGAGACATCCTGGTTTTGTGACAATTGAATGAACAGTCTACAATAATGTATACTAGCCTGATCATTACAACAGGTAGGTCTGCCCACTTTACTCTTTTACTTGCTTTTCTTTTTTAATATGAGGAACATTTATTTGCATTTTACTTGTAAGGTACTATACAAGGTTTATTATTATTATTATTGATATTATTAATAAACATGCACACAGACACTAGCAAACCCTTCTCTGTGGTCTGGGAAACAGTGTGGACAATCTGCTAATGAGCCCAGACTGAGAACACGGGGCAACAGCATTACAATGTGTGAATTACTCTGCTTCAACTGTTATTAATCTACAGGACCTAATAGGATGCACAGTCATTTAGCCACCGATGAGACCGAGGCTGACACACAAGATGCACACACACACACACACACACACACACACACACACACACAGTGAGCAGAATCAGTGCTGTGTCTGTAGGCCCATGTTGCCTCAGTTGTTGGCAGCTTCTCTGCATCTCTGCAAAATCACAGAGGCAGTTACTTACATTTGGACGGAAAACTCAGCTCTCTGTCTGTGTGCACTTCAGAGAACACAGAAAAACGTAATCATACGGTGTTTCTGTTGGAAAGGTGCCCAAAACAGGCAGTCGATTCTTGGGATTCCGTAGCATGTAAACAACAGCAAGGCATCATGATCAGACATCAGATTCAGTGGCTGTGTGGGAAGAGGTGGTGCGCAAAGGACCAGAGGCGTCAGGTTTGTCCGGTGCTTAACTTGAGTTCACGGTCTCGGCAAGTTTCCCTGCCTGAGTGCCCATGAGCAACGAGCCGCAGCATCGCACTCTGAAAGGACTACAGGAAGCCTGAAGCACTAATTTTCTCTTTATACGGGTCACTTTGTGGACCAGTGGGTTGTATCTATTCACTGTTCTCCTGAGTTCTGATACTAAAAATCACTAGGTGGGAAAAACCACTCATACTTTTCTAAAAGGATAATAAAAAAAAAAACGCTGTAACAATGAACAAAACACAAAGTCTAGACATTGCAAAGCCCGATCCCGCAGCTGATACAGCAGGCGGCAGCTACAAGTGACAGGCTGAACTCGTGTTTGACAGTCCGCCCCGCGCGGAGCTGCGGCTCCGGCACCGGGGGCCGCCGGAGACACCCGAGCAGCTTGATGTGGTTTCCCCACAAAACTTACCGCAGCAAGAAATGACGAAGAGTCCGAAAATGAGCTCGTAAATCCACATCGCCCGCGTCACAAAACAACAGTTTTAGGAGCAAATTCGGAAATGCTGCTTGCTTGTGCTGTCGGTCTGAGATGTTGCTTCCACCACTGCACGGATGATGCGGCTCCTCTCTAAGTACTTCCTCGCCTCCCTCCCTCCCTCCCTGTGCGTGTGCATGACTTTATCTCTCTCTCCCTCGCTCGTCCTTTCTTTCTGTCCTTCTCTTGCTATCTTTCGTTCTCTCTATCCATCCCCACCCCCTTCAATTTTCAATCAAGTGGTCTTTATTGGCCTGGATGTCACAATATCGCCAAAAGCTTCAGTGACAGTGTTGAATATGGCAAAATCTTATGTCAGTGTACGCGTTTGTGTGTGTGTGTGTGTGTCATTAGGTCATTAGGCTATTAGCTATTGTGTGTTATCAATATAACCAATACCTCGAATTATTAGAAAATATTACATCATAAGCAGATTGTGGTTCTTTTCTTTCCATCTTTGTCTAACTTGTCCCGTGTCTTCCCATCTATACATTCAAAACCTACAGAAAACATAAAACAGCATGCTATACAGATATACAAGGTATTCGGCCTTGTCAAACTTTAACAGGAATCTTATTGTGGCACTACATGAGAGATGAGATCAATATAAAAACATGTAAAGCATCTGCTTTTATCTGTCTAATATATATTTACTGAGGTAAGCTTTTCATCAGGGATCTTCTTCAATAAATGATTACTAAAATAAAAATCCCACGAAACACAATAAGGTTATCCAGAGGTACCCTTCTGACAGAGGCACACTATAAATCAAACTATAAAATTTGAGGAATATAATAATAATAATAATAAACTGTATTCATTCAGCAAATTCTGTGTCTGTCTCTCTCTGTCACACAGCAGCATCCAACTCAATCATCTTCTTGCATCTTTTTTTTTCTACGAGATCACCAAGCAGCACAGAGTGATAAACGAAAGAGATATTGGCAGGCACTTGTCAACGACGGGAAACTCTGTGGGGATGTAAGAGAGGAGGGGGGGGAGTTGTTTATGCTACTTTTCTTCTTCCCCTCTGTGTCAGATAAGAAGTGAAGTTACTGGTGCTGGATGAGGACAAGAGGTCCTAATCCATCTCCTAAGTGTCATCTCTATTTTCAGCGATGACAGCATGAGATAGGAGAAGTGACACTCAGCTGGTCGAACCTTTTTTCTAAACATCTCGGCAGTCAGGGCAGCACTCCTGTCCTCCAGCGGCAGCCCAGTGGGGTGCACAGTCAATAGGAATCATGTTATTTTCGCAGTGCAGATTGAGAGCCGCATCGTGGGGATTCCCGGTATTTTCTTTAAACTCGCACCATGAGGAAAAGAGGAATAGATGGAGTCTGTCTCCTCCTACATATTTATCCATCTCTATCTTCTCTCTGGTTCAGTGAGTAATGCTCCTGCGGCTTCCTGAGAAGACCACAGAGTCATTCGCAATAATAAACAATCAGCCATGAGTCAGATGCTTTCACTGGACCAGAGTCTCTGTGTTTCCCCTTTTTTGTCTCCCTTATGTACATATGCATGCAACGCGACCACATACACGGTCTCTTGCAGGCAAACATGCATTCGGACTCTTGTTCTCCTGTCGTTCCCTCACATTCACCAACGCGCATGCCTGTACATAACGAGCAGCAGATGACAGGATAACCTTCACCAGTTTGAGCTCGCAAAACAAAAAATAAAAGCCCTCATCGCCACAATCTCATTACTGACTCCAGCAAGAATCCAGTGGGTGTTCTCGGTGTGTCTGAGAGCCACGGCTTCTGCTGGAAGATGAGTACTGTCACCATTCAAGACTCCTCACATCTGTGGCTGGTTATTGCCAAAAACCTCATATCTTCATGCAACTGGTAATGGAGGGAGGAAGTTCAGTGGGAGATGGAGACGATATGGAGAATGAAGAAGTTGATACTGAGAGAGTGCGGATCAAGAGCAATGTGAGAGAGGCACAATACAGACCAGTGTACTCAAGGCTGGTCTGTCTTAGTGCACATGTGTGGAGTGTGTGGTGTATTAATAGACTTCCTGCAGACTTTTTGGGAGGTTTTGTGTGCATTGTGTGAGTCACATATTTCTCTGTGCATGTGTGCACATGAACTCTCACGTGTGCGCGTGTTTTCCTTTGCAGTAAATTAGCTGGACCTTATTGTGACCCCAAACCATCCCAGCCTCTCTTCCAGATTTCAGCCGTATGACCTTATGTACAAGAGATGGAGTTGAATGAAACGCTGAAAGAAGGGATGACAGGACCAGGGGACAGACAGTGTGCTGGTTTGAGTGAGACAGGGCGAGATAAGGAAAGGGACTCAGATTGAGGAAGTGCGGGAGTGCAGAGCAGAGGTGGCTCAGGTATTTCACTCTAATGAGAGAAGAAAGACATTTAAGGGTTGTGTGTGTGTGTGTGTGTGTGTGTGTGTGTGTGTGTGTGTGTGTGTGTGTGTCTTGGGGAGGGGGGGGGTTAGTGATGACAGTGGTGGGCCTGGATGCTGTAAACACAGATACGGTGTCAAGAGAGCCTCCTTTAAACAAACACACACTTCCTTTTTGTCAGTGCATGCGATTGTAGTCACTGCTCGTAATTGAGAACTGCTGACAGTTACGGGCAACACAAATAAACTACGCACACACTCAATCTGCCCATACAAACAGTTGGAAAATATGGCTTCTTTTATGAGACGTGTGCAACTCGGGACTTCATTGCGGCCCTGTGGTCTGCCTACAAGTCACATTTCCGTTCAGTTCTCTTACAGATTGCGACAGTGATAAAAAGCTGGAGAGTGGGCAGCAGACAGCAAAACTGAAGTTTTAACACATCAGTTCATTATCATGCACATTAGCAGACTGAGTCACCAAACAGAAATAGCTAGAGGATCAGAGGACCATAACAGATAAAAAACGCTCAACATACAACTGATTTTGCATTTCGATAATTAACTCTCTAACAGCCAACAGCTTTTGACATCGTCCCTGACATCCTGAAACTCACTCTGTCAATCACAGAAAGTACAAAGCAAAGTTTTGCTAATGACTCATCTCCGTTATGCTGAATCATTCGCAATTTAAGTTGTCGTATCTGCAGATGTGCCTTGGATTTGACTTTTCACAAAATAACCTTTTGTGAGTTTTATTTTCATCAAACAGCAACCTCACAAACTTTAACAAGATAATTCATATGTTGCAAAATATTGCACATTAACCATTCAACACACACACGCACACACGCACACACACACACACACAGTCCTTATTCAGCCTTTTGTCTGTCCCTCCTCCTGTGTTTATGGGTGTTGATGTGAACTTTTGAGGCCGAACCTTGGAACAAATAATCAACAAAATGGCCGGCTGAGTTTGTATATCCACACAAACCATAACTGTTTAAATTACACATCCTTTAGTATGGTACACATGAAGTGTGTCGCACAAACACATCAACATTCCACACGCACTCTATTGTGCCGGCCCTTTGACAGTAGATGCCAGTCACTCAGATGTGCACAAACACTGAAACAAGCTGGATAACACACACAAATAGGTCATGTTTACATACGCAATCTATATTGTAAAGGAAGGATTATTTTGTACTTTTGTCTTGCTTTCAGATACAAGTACTTATTTTTTAAAAAACAACCTCCCTGAACAAAGTGGTCTATAATAGTCCCTTTACTTCCCCATCGGACTTGTTAATTAGAGCTTGGAATTTGAACTTCTCAAAATAAAATGTGCCACTAACCACACACAATGAATTGAACTCCTTAAAATCCAGTGTAATCACTGAAGATAATACAGTAGTGGTTCAAAGTTTCACTTGCACACAAAGAGACTTATCCAGAATCTGGAATTTGGCTTCAAGTGAAACACTTAAAGTGAAACACTTTGTCGAATTCCAAGCATCTTTCACTACAAAAGAATAACTACCGCCTGGTCACAAAATAAAGCCAACATAGGTAACCAAACACTGCCTGAGGACAAGGGGAAAGGGGAGAGCATGTCTTAAAATAGTGCCAAAACCTGTGTTTCCTCATTTCTTACACATCTGCTAACAGTCAGCTTGTCTTGTCTGCTGCTTACTGCTAATTTACCCCCGCATGACTCACGGAGAACTGGAGACACACAGGGGAGGGAGGGTGGCCGGTATAATTAAAGAACATAGGGGAAAAATGCTGCTCAGGGGCGGCAGGTATATTTCTTCCCACATGTGTCTATGTCAGGCCTCATGCGTGTAATTAACATGTTGATGGGGAACATGGTATAGGGCAAGCGGGGAAGCACGCAGCCTGGGTCTTCAGTGCCAGAGTGGACATGCACACAGGTAACGTGTGCATGTCTGGCATGAAAGCACACAGAACACATAAACATGCTCTGTGGGGTCTTTAGGAGCCAGCTGCTAAAGTTTTACCACTCCACCCCTCTTAGTAGAAGGCGTGCACAGCAAAGTTGCCAGTGAGACAACACTCAGCAAAGTGTCTACAAACACAATTAGGTGACCTTTTTAACTCTCATTCCCTACCGGTTGACCTTTCGTATTTTTCATGTGTATCTAGATTTCTCACTTATTGTGTCGGACACTCTTACGGTGTCTTGAAAGGAAAGGAAATTTGTGTTCTAAAGATGGCTGACGGCTGAGCATAAATAAAGGCTTCATGAAACATCAGTACATTTCACCATTGTCTGGCTGGACTTCGCTACACTATATACATCAGTAATAAGCCTAAGAACAACGTTGAGTTGCCAGGTTGTCAAAAATCCCCTTGGCTGCCGTGTCCTACTCCAGCAATTGAACTTGTTATTATAATTAATTATTGACAAGGAAAAACCCTGCATTAAAAACTTTAATAATAATTGGACCCGCAGACCTGATTGGTTCATTCATCCAACTTGTGACCCTTGTTTGAAGACGTACTAATTTTTTAATAAGCCATCAAAGCTGCAGTTATAAATGTTAATAAGGTATTGCAGTTTGCTGCAAACCTTTTCCAGAAGTTAGGTGGTCTACTTAGCTGTGGTTAGCTGTCCTCTGGAGGAATTTGAGCTAGCTAAAAAAGACAAACAATCTATGCTAGATTAGAAAAATACAATATACTGGCCAATCTTAAAAAAATGATGAAATGGCTGATTTCTTTTGACCACTTGGGGCCAGCGGAAACAAGTTGTCACTTTTTATATGGTTAACTTGTTAGCAAACACATGCCTCTTAACACATCCAGCAATTAGGGAGCATTCATTTCATTTCATCCTTGAAAGATTTGCATGGCCAAAATTGTGAAAAATGTCAATACTCCACTGTTTATGTTTCTTCTTCCTTGCCTTTGTTGGCATGTCTAGGTTTCTTTGCACCTTACCGCCATCAATTGTGGAAAAGCATGAAGCCGGCAGCCGGGAATGTGTATCTAGTCGTCTGCTTGCTCACATGCACAAATCAATCCCCAACATGGGGCTGGAATGGAATGTGTCCCGTTGAGACCGTTCACCTGGACAAAGTGTTCCAGTGTTACGCCTGCCAATCACACTGCGCACACACTCAGACGCACGCAGTACAGTACAAGAGGGGAGAGAAAAGGTAGAGAGAACAGACAAGTGTGTGGTCATGTTTATGGGTTTGGAAAAGCCTGTGGCATTTCCTGATAGTCCATGCCAAGTCTGTGTTTGGCGTTTGTTCCAACACAAGTTTGTCTAACACTTTCTTTCTCTCTCTATGTCTCCGCTTTGCTAATATATTTTAAGGTTTTCTTTGGCTTAACTTGTTGCCAGATTGAGTGGGGGTTTGTAGGAACAGGTGACAAAAAGTTTGAACAATCACAGGAAAATATCGGAAGCATATTTAGGATTTTGACGCTATTTGACGCTATCTGTATTTTCCTTTTGCGACATTTGGTGTTCCATAATGGTTAGCAAAAGCATAAAGATGTATCTACAAATACTGTTTGAGCCAAGTCTGGGGAGAAAACACATGCACTTTGTCAGGCAACAGTTTGAAAATAGTGGAAGAGTCAATGCACAGTAAGGGATTAGTTTAGCTTTTTTTATGGGATGTTAGAGCTACAGAACCTTAGTAACCCTGATGCCCCTGCCCTGCTGTGGTTTATGGTGACGGAAAAATTGTGACCTCTCTGTTGCTACTTACAGGAAGTGTGCACGCCGTTCATAATCAGAAAAAAAGCAAATGATGCCAAATCTTTCAGCTAATGTAAACCACAGTATAGTTACCAGACTGAGGGAAGTTTATTCAGACTTGGGTTGATTGCCCCAGAGGTGTCATGGCCCAGAGGCTGCTGAGAGTGTTTGGGCTAAATTTAGTGCTAATGGCACAATCAAAGTGTCATGGACTTGCAATACTGTTCCAAAAATAGCATTTGCTGGTAAAGCTCTACGCAAATGAATGTTATATTACTATCAAAATAATGTTAATGAACTTTACAGGGGTTTGCTAACGACATGCTGATCCTTGCAGATCCAGTCATGGGTCATGTTGTTGATGCAGCATCAATCTCACGTGTCACTTCCTGCAATTAGTGGAACAAGCCCCAAAAGCCACTCTCAGACTTTAACTTAACCACCAATAAGTCATACAGTTTTAGCTTTGAAAGCTTCAGATTGGGTGAAATGTTCTTCCCTGGTGAACCCAACACTAAAGATGTTCTGCATAAATACGTGTGTTGGCTCAGCAGGCAAAAAGAAAAGCTGATGGGCAGACACACATCAAAACTGTGCTTGAAAAGTGGTAACGAGGATAAAAACCAACGCTAAGAAAATCTGTCACTCACGTTTGAATGCCTCTATTAAATGAGTCATTGTTCTGTTTGGCACCGCAGCAATACCAGAACAATTGCATCAACATCTTGATTGAAAACAACAAGTCAGAATTGAGTTTTCCGATCAGACAAGTTTTTAACAAATACCCAATTTAACTGCGTTATCTAAACCATTCATCTGGATGCAAAAACTGTCAATTATAATCATCCTTTATTATATTAGGTAATTATTTTAATGTTTGATTTTGTTTTCTTTTCCAAGCAAATGGTTTAAATATTATGGTAAAAATATGGACTTGTTTTGTGTTTGGCCAGCGATCTGAGACACATGCCATAATTGCCATCCCACTGTTTGATTCTGGCCTGCAACCTTTGTTACATTTCATCCCCTCCTGCTCTCCAACCATTTAACCAATAGACCAGAGACAAAAGGGGAGCTGTTGCATGTGCTTAATTGATTGAGATTGTGATTAGCACAGTCAATGTGGCCCCATATACCAGCAATGAAATTTGTAAGTTTTCATATTTAAAAGGCTAGATGCTCAGAACTACAAAACACAATACACAAGTTGTAAAAGCAAACCAAAAAAACACGTACACATTCATTTTATAATGATACTTCCTTCATTCTCTCTTGCTGTGTTTTTTTGTCTTATGAAGACTTCCAAATTTCAAATTGAAAGGAGATGTAGAACTTGTCCCTGCTTTTCCTGCGTCTGTAACTTCTTAAGCCAGGCATGTTAAAGGGTACGACCTCGTCGCCATTTACAAGAGTATCCTGTTACAACCTCAGCACACGGAGACCTCCCAGTCTGACACATCTCCAAGAAAAACAAACATTTTTATACTCTCTACTCTTAGCTATGGCCATATTGATTCTTAGATTG
Source organism: Gadopsis marmoratus (assembly GCA_036023855.1). NCBI lineage: Eukaryota > Metazoa > Chordata > Actinopteri > Centrarchiformes > Percichthyidae > Gadopsis > Gadopsis marmoratus. The sequence goes on from JAVQJF010101747.1 coordinate 66,472, forward strand.
CCGTCAGATAAACACAAGCACCATTAAGTAAAGTAGAATAATGTACAACTAGTCTGTAACTCTGGTGTTAGCATCTGAATTTCTGCAGGACAGGTGATGGAAGAGCTGTCTGTCACAAATATTGCGAGAGGCGTCACAAAATTAGAACCACAGGGATAAGACCTCAGTCAGAACTCACTGGGACACACTCTGCCGTGCTGTCATCATACATACAGATAAGCGTTTCATTTTGAGGGAAAATCTGTCGTCCCTCTCACTCTGATATTCATGTAGAAATGCATACGTGTGTGAAGAACGCTGCAAACTCTGCATAACTATTTCCTAGATTTTTAAAAAGAGCAATTAGGTATTCACATGGGCGGCCAATATGTATGTACTATATGCACTAATTGTTAAAAAGGCCAGTCATGTTTGGTGTGTTTTATAATTGTTTAAAATAACTTCAGTGAGCAAGATTAAAATGACTGGATTTACATTTTGACACCATATCAAATATAATTATTGATAAATACATACAAATTAGCAGTGTCTTTGAAACTGCAAACATTCCACATTTCCCTTTAATTAACCCTCAGCAGTAAGTACATAACAGAAGGGTAACTTAGGCCCTGAAAATCTTGTTTTTGCTGACTTTCATTGGTTTCTCTTCTTGACTTCTCAACTTTCTGCAGTGTTGTGTAGTCTAGGGTGTGTCAGTACACCGTAACATCACGGTTGAGTGAGGTTACATGCAAAATTGCACACTTCTAACCACACCCACAAATCGCACCCATCAGGTGTGACATAAAACATACTTGAAACTTTCAAATACTTACTTCTCAGCCTGGTGTTAAGTTACTTGTTAATGCTATTCTTATTTGATATTACCAGGCAGTGGAGAAATTATCAAAATGTACAGGGCTATTTGACAAAGTAGCAATCACCAACACTTACTTCATGCACAGCCAGTTAAACACAGATGTGGACGTGCTTCCCTTGTTCAGCAGCTGTCTCTTTCTGCAGGAAGGATGACATGTTTGGTCTGCTTACAGTGGAGCCAAAGCAACCGGCCAGCTGTGATCGAATAAAAGGGAGCAGCCCAGGTCATAACAATACAACACTTTTATTGTGAATATATTATATTTGCACAATAATCAACACCATATTATAAACATTTTTCTTTTCTTTCATTTTTCTCTTTTATACAGTAAATAGTATTGGTGTACAAATGTATACAAAATTTATTCAGGCTAGTCAAGTTCCACAAAAGAGTAATTCATGTACAGTATTAAAGCACAATCAGATATTGGAGGGACACGCACATGCCTGCACATAGACACGGGACCCCCGGGGGATAACACAAGTCAACACGCAATTTTGATAGACAGGCATAACCTGAACACTCAACACCAGCAGGTCACCATGAAGGCAAGGTGGAGAGAACGCAACTTTAATTGTTGTAAATAGCTTAAAAAAAAGGAAAACTAAAACACTTGTGTGATCTTTCATGACTTATGGTGAAGTAAGGCAATGCAAAATTACCACCGGTGGTCGAGTATTCTCAAATTTCTCTCCAACAGGCCCTGATGCTGACCATGGGTATAGCTCAAACACAGAACAAGCTCATCCCATGACATTGCAGCGGTTCGACACTGAGCCTTCAGCGTCTGCTTCACAGCACTTATAGAGTAACACAAAAAGGAAACAAGCAGAGAGGAGGAACAGCAAGGGGAAGAAAACAAAGAAACAGTCATTTTGATATGCTGATCTCATTCACAAGTCATCTTGGCTCCTGAGTCTGGTGATCCAGAAAGGTAACAGAAACAGGACTAATAAAGAGAGGTGTTGGAACACAAACTCAAGTCTGGTTTAGATTTGTTTTGACCGTGGAGGAAAAATATCTTCCTCTCCCATAATCAAAATCACTGGTTGTTTCTACTATTGTCTGGACCACATAGAATAGAATGACTGCAGCAGATTTGGCCCATTTCACAACATATCACTGCGAGGGCTATACCTTCTCTGCTATACTACAGCAAGCATTAGAAGCATACTACAGGGTAAGAATACAACTCTGATGCATTGCTTCATTCAGGTAACACTGTTTGAGCTACTATGTAGGCACTGGGAATTGATGCATCAAATTGTAGACAACCAAAGCTGTCAGAGCAAGTACAAACATACTTGATACTGTAATATCCTAATAGATTTTGATTCACATTGATTCATTCTCTGATCTCACTTATTTCTCAGCAATGTATCTAAGATATCTCGCCAGCTAGTGTACACCCACGTTTGAGGAACCTCTTAAAATAAACTAGCCTGCGGATTCTCCGTAGTAGGTTTCTGTGTGTATTTGTGGTCCTTGGTACTGTGCGGAGCTTTGGTGTCAGAGTGTTGGTGTTGTCTTTAGCTCTGTACTGAGCACATGCAGCTACATACAACACCTAGCTAGTCACAAAATGCTAGTTGACTTTGAGTACAAAAAAAACCAACTTATAGATAAATAGATAGGTACAGTACATTTAAAAAACACTTCAAACAAAAGGGATATTCTTCATAGTTGCACTGGTTGCCAAAATAAACAATCATTACAGCATAATGATTCATACGCAATAAATATAAGCAACAAACCATATCGACAACTACACAAATCAACGCTGTCAGTGAACATACAGTCCTTGAATGATATTTAGTTGGCATAGTGGGACAACTCTTCAACCTCCGCTAAATAAATCAGAGAAACAAATGAGGCAGAATTAAAGGGTTTGGTTAGCTCTTACTCTTGCACCATAGGAGTATTAAGAAGTATATCATGGAAACGAGTGCAGCTGAGCACAGCAAATGTGTCTCTATGTTTGAAAATGACAAGGAGGAAATGAATGAGCACCCTTTGGCATTGGAAAATGGAAATGCTGATGCAAATGTCTTGTTGCAAATATTCTGCATACATCCTGGATGTCATATCTGGAGTGTCCTCTGGCCTCTTGTGAAATGAGATGATGATCAGTGTGTGGGTGTATGAGTGTGTGTGCGTTTGTGTGTAGGGGTCATGAGTGTTGTGAAGATGTGATGAGCCACAGCAGCAGTAGTTGGAGTCCAAGCACTGGCCAAAGACACGGGCTTAGGCAGGTCCCTCCTCCACAATCAGAATCATCTTCCTGTTGGACAATTCAGTTGACAAATAAATTAGATAAACAGTCTTCTCTTATATCTAGTCGCTCTACTACAACTACCACCATCACCACTAATTCTGTCAATGAGCAGTTCAGATCAAGGACTGCAGATTGTAATGGGGTGCAGAGCCACGCTAGCTGTTTCCAGTCTTTGTGCTAAGCTAACTGTCTGCTGGTGGCAGCTTTATAGCTACCATGCAGTGAGTGGTGTCAGTTTTCTCATTTAACTCTCAGCTAGTAAAGCAGACAAGCATATTCCCCCAAAATAAAGTATTAATTGAAATGCTGGGTTGCAGTTATAGAGGTGTTCTGACTTCATTCTGCTTTTGGTGCATGTGTCTGTATGCACATGCACCTGCTTACAACAGTGTGTGGCATTTTTGCATTTAGGATGCAAATGGGAGTATTCAGGATATCTGTGAATGCCAAAGGCGTAGGAGAAAGAGGTGTGGTCTTCTGTAATCAAAGACCAGGAAAGCCATGTGAAGCTTTCTCTGTTTACACCAGTGACAAAATGGACTGGCCTGGACACAAACTGTCTTCCTATGAGGAGTTTAGCCAAAAGTAATGGGTCAGATGGAAAGAGGAAAAGGGACGCGGCCTACTTTTACTCTGTTCACCTACTTCCTCAGCCATTCCTCCCCTTCCCTTTGCTTTCCAGGAGAGCCTCGCCACAATATAAACATGCAAGCACATGAATTAGCGGCCTGTTATGTGTGTGATCTACGCCTTGAGAACACAATGAAAGGCTGACTTCACAAAGATATGGGAAATAATTTTTCCAAATATTTAGACGTCTTATAAACTGTCCAAAGTTGGGTGTGTGATACAATGATCTCACACGTGATTTATTTACCTTGCTCCTTTGTTTTACTGTTTTATCTCAAATGGTACAATGCATGAACTTTTGTCAGATCTTTTCAGGTCTGATGTTGCATTGCAATCCCTGAAACCCTAAAAGACATGCAAAATACTTCAAAATGTGCTTACATATTTCTGAAATGGCTGTCAAGGCATTTAGCAATGATAAATAAAAAAAGATTATGGCTGCAGATATATTTATACATAGTTTTGTGCTGCTATTATTTAATGGTGGTGGTGTGGTGCTATTATAACACTTTTAACTGCCAAGATTCAATCTGCTCTCCATCTGCTGGGGTAAAAAACAGGCAAAAAACAAAACAAAGAATAAGATGCCAAAGAAAGATGTAGCAGTGTACTAGGGAGATAGGCATGCAACAAGAAATAAATTCCAACTGTTTGTTATTACAGTGTCTTATTTACTTATCCTAATGTGCCATTTCCTTCTCACATTATTTTAATGCCTTTAAAAAAATCAGAAGTGGTAAATGCAACATAAAATATATAAACATATGGGAATAATGTGTAAATATACATAAATCTGTGTGTCTGTGAGTTAGTCAGCCTGAGTAAACAACCACAATATCATCATGTTTGATGTTGGTTATAGTCTGGAGTCCATGTTACCGGGACAACAGGTGTAGCTTGAATTGTTGTGAAAGTGGTTAAATGAGTAATGACCTCAGATACCCAGCAAAAATTACACAAGAAATATTAAGAAATAAATATGAAATGAAACCAACTGCAAGGATCGGAATGCCATTGCCAAGCACAGTGCTCCTCATGACCTCATAATGGTAAAAAAGTCAATAATGAAGCTGCATGAAGCTGTGTGAGGACACTGACCCTGAACTCAGCACCAGCAAAAGAAAGAGAGGTGTTGGGCTCAATGTAGAACCTCTGCTGATTGGGCACAAGGGCTCATCCTACCAGTCAAGAGTAGCAGCCATTGGGATGCAGAATTATAAAACAAGAATGACAGATGATGAGTGAAAAGATCATATGAAGCAAGAGCAATAAAAAGAGTGTTAATTGCATGCATAAAAAAAATGTAATAAAATTATTATAAATTGTCCAATAAAAATTAACGGAATGAATAAATCCAAGTGTGGCTCAGAGTGGAAGAGAAGGCAGCCAGCAGAGCTTTGAATCAAAGCAGAATGCTGATGAAAACCAGACAGAAAGTGACAGTGGTCAACTGTGAAGCCTCGCTGATAGAGCTGTTTCTAGAAATACTCTCTGCACAAAGGCACATGTGTGGTTGTGTCTTACATTTTCATTGTTGTCAAAACACACGTCCGGCCCTTTGCGGTGTCTGGGATTCTGAGCCAATTCGCATGGATCTGGACCTTCAGCTAAACAGACACTCTCAGGAAAACGCAACCAGCCTTGGCTAGAGACAACTGATATTTTATTTTTTTTAAAGATGTTTGCTGATCTTCTACTCACATCTAAGTTAGATTACAATAAAATCATTCAGAAAGGAAAGTAAAAAGGAAGTGCAACTCTATGTTCCATTTTTACGAGTTGAGTGAAAGGATACAGGGTTGTTCAGCCTGTCGTAGCGGTCTGGGGTCACATGACAAACATGTTGCCTTGGCATCAGTGATCAGGAACACTAGGTTGGTGTTTGGCAGCTTCTCGGCGCGATACATCCTAGAAAGCACACAAGGCCACACACAGACACATACTAGTAAACAGCCTATATACAGTATTCATATAGAAATATCCCTGTGAGGAGATCATGCAGCTCCAATTTACATGCAATGACAAATTATCTACAACAGATTGCATTTGCATAAAGAGTATACAGTGTAGACTGCGTACACACACAGGTTTGTGTGTTGCACACATTCATATCTCTCCTCTCTTCTTAGGATTGGCTTTTTATGGTAGTCATGAAAGTTTCTGTGTCTACAGTCGTTAACATTGGGGAGTAAAGCACCAGACACGTGGGACTCATAACACCCAGTAATTACAGCCATATTTAACCCCCTCTGACAGCCCAAACTGACACAAAAGGGGGGTTAGAGCAAAGTAAATGTGCAGTGGTCTGTGAATGTGTGTATTAGTGAGTTTGAAGTATAGCCAGAGAGCGAAGGAAGAAAAACAGATAAAAGAGCTTTTGCACTTCCCTCTGCAATTCCGGTCACTGACAGATCAAGGTAATCTGTGTCTGATCAGAACTCATCAGAAAACAGCTGTCTGAAATCAGGCTGGAAAACAGAAAAAGGCCAGGAAACTAACGCTATTCTGGACCCATTCCTGCAGACCATTAAACAGAAGGATGTCCAGGAAGAAGAGGCAAACGGTGGAAAATCTTTAACAATGCAACCCATTGACAGAGCCACTGAAATGGGAACATATTTGTACACACACACACACACACACATGAAGAAACACCCAAACATACCTGGAACAGTTTCCACAGTCCAGGACACCTGAGTAGGATCTTTCATCATTGTCAAAGAAGTACTGAGTTTGCTCTGTGATGCAACTTTCCTTAAACATGGCATCTGGTATGTCTTCATCTGCTGACTCCACTGGAAATAAGAAACAGGTTTAGAGTAATAACGAAATGCAGGAAAGGATTAGTGAGAAAGGTGGGATTAAACTGATCAAATGAAGAGATCGGTCACCAGTATGGCTGATGGTTACATTTTGCACAATGGCAGCGGTTGTTGCTCACCTGCCTCTAAAAGGTCGGGGAACATGAGACCAAAGAAGAGCTGCTGGAGTATCGACCTAGACACAGAGAATAAAAACAAAACTAAATGAGTCACATGGATGATTCAATAGACCATCTTTAAGTTATTTACACTGGCCAACCAACCACTGTTTAATAACAGACACACACCTGTACAAGGCTAGAGTCAGTGGTGATGTAAATGTCTTGGGAAATATCAGTCATTCTATTTTAAAATCTGGTTGTATTGCAGTTGGACAGTCACACAGATAGTGATGCAGTATAAAGTTGTGTAACTGCCCTTGTCCTACACTGACCCAGCCAGCTTCTTCCCTCAACAACATACAAGCCCACCCCCATGCAAACTCCTACCCTAGAGTACAAATGCACTCCCACTCTCAAAACGCACACACAAACACAAACAAACACAAAAAGTGGAAGGAACGAAACACAAAAAGCACAAACACAACCTGTTCACTCACCAGGCAGCACTGGAAGCCCACCAGCCAATACTGAGCACGTCTGCAATGGTAGGCTGGAGAAAGACAGGAAGAGAAAGTCATGTAGAGTAAATCCCAAAACAAAGCAGATAAGGATGGGAAACAAAATCACTTCAGTCATGAATCATGATGTATTTATATCCTACTATTATGAATCTAGAAATAAAAAAAAAATGTAATATACTGTCATAATAGTAGAAACTAGAAAAGTCAAAGTTTTGTATCAACACTTTTTCAACATTTGTCCCATCCCTACCAGCACATGGAATAAAGGCTACGTTACTGCACAGGCAGTAAACACTAATTATCTGAGAAGGAGTGAGTGCTGTCTGGCAGCTTGTGTGACAGGGTATCTAACCACAAAGACGGAGCGTGGTCCTGCTGCAGCCTTGCTGTCTCTCTCTGGGTCGCAGACAGACTGGTAGTCATAGGTCTTGTTGAAGGAGTACAGGGAGGTGTTGACCAGGTTAATCATCAGCACAGGATCCACCTCGCCAAAGAACTGACCTATCTAGACGAGTTCACATGCACACACACACACACACACACACACACATACAAAAAAGCCCTGTCAATAAATGCAGTGTAAGACTCTTGTACAAACAAAACATACAGCTGTGTAGTATTTCCTCTGACAGGGCATTATAGTGTTTGCCATTCACCATTGCACATCAATACATTCAAAATGCGGTCATTCTTCCACTTTGTTTCTACAGTCAGTCACGCTTACGTTATATTATGACAGAAAAGAGCAGTTTAAAGGTGAAGTATGTGTAACATAGAATGAAGGCCACATATTTATAATTCTATGATCACAGTCAGAACAGGTTACTCTGTAGTTTCACATGCAGGTGAACACCTGGTGGACGAGCAATTGGGGGGGTTGGTCTTCTTTTATAGGGCCTGCATGGGGATGAATAAGCCAACAGGCTGAGCATATTAGGTTTAGGAAAGTTTTTGATAAGCTGATATGCAGAGGTGGTATGTAAAGAAGAAGCCCTGATAAAGGGCTGTGGCTGTGATCATAGAACTATGGTTACATTGGGAAAATAATCTCAATGGACACCAAATGTATCACAAGATGTGAAATAAAAAATAAGAGGGTGCTTCCTCAAAAGCTTGAAGACCATAAACTGTATGCCTGCCATTGTGATGGTAGAATGGATTGAAGACAGCAGATGTCCTGTATTGACTGAACTGTTCCCAAACCCACTGTGCGTCCCACCACTAACAGACAGGGGCCTATAGCAGCCTGCAAGAGTGGAGTTAACAGAGCAGAGCTGACGTCTTGCATACACAGGGGACTCACTTCACTAAAGCTTCCATGACTGACTAAAACACATCAGGGCCTTCCCTTTGATCCTCCTGCAGTGACTAGTGCTTTACTTTAAAGGAGATGTAGATGTACGGCTGTTCTACAGGAGCTTCAAACAGCTTAGAGCTAACAGACCATCCACATAACTTAGCTGAGTCAAAAGCCCTTTATTTGACCTCTATATGAGATTGATGGATCCCTGTGACAAAGGAAAGAGGAGCTAGGTATGTTGACTATATACATTCTGACTGTGACTAAATATGTTTGATTGTGTGATTGCTTATCAATTACTAATCATTTGGAGAAAGACAACATATAAGTGAAGCATACATGGTCACGATAAGATGAAGCTCACCAGGGTGATATACTCATCCTGATTAGACATGAGAAGGAATCCCCCATCGTCCAGGATCACACAGTCTACATGCTGCAGGGTACAAAGATGAACAGCTTAAAAATGCAATAAATCCAAGTGGTAAACATGTGGAAAGTGAAAATCATCTTCAACGAACAACATGTTCAACACAAAAAAGTTCTCAGATTAGATTCAATAAACGATATTGCTGTACCTTGTCATTCCTCAGACAGCCACAGATCTCATCCTTGCACTAAAAGGTAAAACGTGAGCCAGACAAAAAATTATTACCTACTGTACACCAACAGATGAAGGTGTCAAAGATAGTGTAAACAAATAACTTTATTAACATGACTTACATTCAGTTTCAGTGTAGCATTAATGAAACTGTTCATCCAGAATGAGACATTGAGTTTCACACCCACCACTACAGAACAAACCACAAAAATAGGCGGACTTTGCAACTTTGATACATATCTATTGAGTCTTTTCATGTATGTTGCATCACAAGAAGCAATAAACCTGGTATTAGCAAGTCTGACCTGCTGGTTTGAGTGTGACTTCGTCAATCGTGAGGTCCACTGCTTTGCTCACTAGAATACCTGACTCAGAAACAGGCTCCCTGCCCTCTGCTGCAATTGAGAGGGGATACACATGGGGAGACAAACAATAATCATGGCAATTTCACTGAAATCATGTTTAAAAGTGCATGGCAGGGAACATTTCAGAACGTGAATCACAGTTAAGTGAGAATAATCGCTATCCATTCTGGGAAATTCCATACATTTTTTGCTGCTTGTAATTTATGTGAGTGGAGTGGCGTCTGTGAAGCCAGTACATGTGTTAATCCAGTCAAGTGTAGCTGTAAGCACGGCTACATTACACTGACGTTTGCCTATCCTGATGTCTGTTAGAGCGATCAGTGTAGATAGCAGGATGTATACAGGGCTGCAGGGAGGGAGGGTGGGGTTGAGTGCTGAAAGACACAGCGGGAAAAGGGGAAGGATGAAGAGAGTGATATCGTAGGGTTGGGATGACGTCCAGAGGCGGAGAGCAAGATGGACTCGGTGCCAGGCCACACTGAAAATCCTCACGCACAGAAAAATGTGCACACCCATACACACATTAGGACCTTTCAGAAAACTTACTGTTGAAAGATGGAGCTGTGAAAATATAAATTTCATTGTCCAGGGTCCTTTTGTAGAAGCTGGACTCATACGTCTCAGGATTCTCAGTCCACTCTTCCCCAGCACTGAAAGCATTAACATAGTCACGTAATATTATATATGGACCATTACAGGCATAAAAAAACAAGCAAATGTGTTTGAACTATTGATCTGAACAATTTATATTTTAATCTATAGCCAAATGCAAGTCATCAAAATCAGTCGCACCCAATGCAGTTGATATATGTCAAGGGTATGATCCAGTAAAAGCAATAACTGATTGTATTTCATATTTTATAGACAGGAGGAATATGCATTCATCTTCAGATGGAATGTTATATTCTGACCAGGGGGAACCCCCAAGTCTAGTTCAGACAAAAGTAGCAGCAAGTAAATTGAGGGAAATGAGCTGCATTTGACTGTTGGATCTGTGGTTTTGACCCGTGTCCTGGCCTGGCAAGCTCTGGGAGTTCAGCTAAAAAGGTCTAATCCTCTATGTTCTGGAAAATAACCCAGTGGAGTAGGTGAGTAAAGCTGCCAGAAGCGCTCATCCTAAGAGAATTACAGTGTGTATCCATTTTCATCTCACACATTTACACCACCAGATATTTGGGCAAAGCTTGCCGTGCTGTTTCACAACGCTCTGGCGTTAGAACACTAGTAGTGAAACTGAGAAGGAAGAGGGGAGAGTACCTTCTTGGGAAGACTCTCGTGATTCCTCCATCTGTAGCTACAAACCTGGCCGTTATCCCATCCCTGAGCGCATGGAAAACAACAGACAATCAAACATCAAAGTCAATCACACTGACGATTATTAGAAAAAGTGTTTGTGAACAGTGAGATCAAGCTGCAGACACGACGCAAATTGTTTTATGCCCACAGTCACTTGTCTCTATATGTCCTAATGTTAAACAGATACCCTGCAGTGTGTGTGTAAGTGTGTGTTTAGATTGTTTCAGACAAGTGGGCAAACCATGAAAGGAAACACACTGATGTAATTACTTTATTTTTCCCTCAAAACAGCATGTCTTGGCAGAGCTCAGTGTGGTTGGGTGTGATATGCATTTTGTGCTTTGCTTTCATCATGTTTCACTTGAAAAGAAAGAAATAAAACTCTGGCTCAGTTAGTGAGTCAATTGTGCATGAAATAAGCATCAGCTATGGTAGTACAAAGCAACAGTGGACACATGCAACACAGACTTCCATATAGGAAGAAATACTTAAGTTACATTATGCAAAGTAGAAAAAGATTACATCTTTGCATTGCTTAATAGAGAGAAGGACAGAAAAGGTTTGGCACTCACACTGTCTGCTCATTCCAAAGTTTCACCAGCTCAGCTGTCAGACCTGCATCCAGGATCAGTCGACTCACCAGGGACACATTACCTATGAATTATAGACAAGATGCATTTTACATTGCGAACATTACGGCACCACAATAGCAGTGCTTAGAAGGGAAATATGGTAATGGCAGCAATGACGGCCCATTGTTTACAAATCTTATGCTTGTGGCTCGCCCAAGAATTACTACTGATGTGCTGCTGAGCAATGCACTTAACCCAGTCTGTTCACTGGCTAACAGTAAGAATCCTGAGAAGACAAGTGATTAAAGTGTATGAAAAAAGAGCAGGTGTGTTCAGCCAAATCTTCTCCCTTGAATGAGGAAGGGGGGATCTCACGGCACTAGTCAGGAAATCATCCAGCAGGGAGTCATGCTTGTGTAGGTCTTCTCTGAGACTACACTAGACAGCAGGAAGTACTTTGTGAAGGATTGGCTGTTGTAGCTTTAAGAGAGAGATGACACCACGGTACTGAGTTTTGTCAAGAAAAGCACTTTTCAAAAACTAATAACATTAGCACACAGCTTCAATGCAGCTGCCCTCGAGTGTTGTTTTGAATCATGTCTAGAACTTTTCATAAAGACTCCAAAGAAACTGCGAGAACTGTCTACACAAACAGCAACAAGAACGGCATTAATGCCTAAGTATTTGGCTTGACCTCGGGCTAAAATGCATCAAGGGTACCTAGATCCATTAGCTCGATCATGTTGGTAAGCCATACTCGGGAGGGGGGGGTGGGGGTGGTATCCATTAAATGATGACAAATCAAACATTATGAGTCATTGTGCAGCATGACAGCATCAGGCTTCTTGGAAACTCAGTCGATCGGGCTGATGTCACTCTGCTTAGACCACACTAATCTAATGGCCAAAGTCATGCTCTGACCTTCCGATGTTGATCATCGTGATATCAGAGTGGAGTATTCCACCATGACTAACACGAGCAAAACATACCATGCATGTATACGTACACACAAACTTCCACACTCATTACAGCACAAAATGCGACACGCTGTGTATTGAATTAGGTGACACTGTGTGGGTCAGCGATATCACAATACTCATATGAATACAAACAGTGATGCAAACTGACATCACGACTAATGCAAATGTGTCAAGTGAAACAACGGCGAAAAAGATGCGTGACTCACATGCATCTGGAGTGTTCCTATCAATGTACAGGGCGAAGTCAAGGAGAAACTGGGTGTTGTTGAGTGACAGCGTCAGCTCTTTGCAGTACTCCCTGGAGAAACAGTATAGATGCGTTTCAATCTCAGCCTCCTTGTATGTTCCTGTATAGTCAAAACGGGTTGCGCAGTAGTGTCGGGATCACTCACCTTGGAGCGATATAGGTGTAACCAAACTCATGAAACCTCTCCAGCTGTATTGTTTCCATGGCTTTTGAAAACACAAACAAAAACAAACACCTGGTTTAGGCTCATACTGTAATTGATAAGATTGTGGATATTCCACACTGTGGATTAGGTGCTTAAAAGTGTGAGCTCTATTTATGAAATGGTGTTAATGCACTTGTGACTGTGCTGTGAGATGATTACATGAATCCAGAAACACGTGCAAAACATGGACACAGTAGTGCGCATTCTCTACCTGCATACACACGTGCACGGACACGTAAAATATTGGACAGGTATGAGTCGACGAATTAAGGTACAGATTGTGGATGAAGAGTGCAGTGGGGAGCCATGAGAGAATAACTGAGTGAGAAATACTTGCCTTCTTGCCCTGTTGTGACCCCAGAGAGAAAGAGATGAGGAGAGGAGGAAGTAGGAAAGACAAAGGGTGATAAAAATGTATTCGTCCGACAAATGATGTCATACCTGGGAAAATATGCTGAAAATTGTATATATTTCCCACAGTAGGTAATAAAATACTATGCTGCAGTGAAAGAAAATTAGATCTAACAGACAAACAGAGTGCACTTTTTAGAAATGACAGAGTGGGAATACAACATGCAAACTACATGTAAACATAAAGAAAATTCCTTCCACTCTATGCTTTCTCTGGCCTGGCTCTGGATTCCATTTAAAGTACTTTCTGGTAATTCGTATCTCATAAATGACATGACAGGCATCAGCGGCCATCATTCACTGGTCTCTTAAAATGAAGACTTTTTTGGACATTGCCTTTAAAATATATTGAGTCGTGCGGTGCAGTCTGCGGAAAAAATTACTGAGCACCGAGTTTCCTCGGGGTCATGGAAATCTGGTGCAGGATGAAACAATGTCCACCACATAAAACATAACAGGCAGATTCATTGTCCCTCTGTCTCTATAGATGGCGCAGGGTGTGTCTAGGTCCAACGTCTCTCCACACCATACATTCTTTCTCTTCTTTCTTGCTCTTTACATCTTTGTCACCATCTCTTCAACCCTAGCATTAGGTCATTTATTCAATGCATGCAGCCGTCCTGCTATATGGATGAAAACATTCTTTGTTCATCCATCACTCTCTCGGCTAGGGACCCTCCTTAATGTATCAGGAGGACAAGTGACTGCATGAACCACCTACTGCAGGAGAGTGGTAAGATGGATCAAGGTATTGGTGGTCTGGCTCCAGCGTGAAACTCTATATGGCTGTACAGAGAACTTTAGAGTCCCAAACTCCCCATTGGAGAAGTCCGTGGCGGCAAAGCATGGTGTGTTACTTTCTTTAACAGGCTTGTAAACGTTCTGACAGCCTTTATGGCACAATGACAGACTCGATGTGGCAGAGAGGGAGTGATACAGAGGCCGAAACACTCAGTCAAAATCTCATCTGTTGGAATAACTGCACCATTAGCTGTTTATGCTTTGTGGAGGCACATCAAAGTTATGAAGAATCCTCTAAAGCCAGATGGTTATGTGCTGATTCTGGTGTTTTACTGCTAATTATATCCCCTGATCAAATTGACTACCCCCCCATGCATCTATAAAGTCATGATTAAGCATTCATACCTCCTAGTCTGTCCATTCATCCATACATCTATCCATCCATCCATCAATCCATAAGTAATCACGCAAACATATAGAGGGCCAACATGCTATTGCAGTGGAAGAGCATCACATGGCAAGAGGAAGACAGAGGACATAGAATAGTAAGTACTTGCCCCAAGAAGAAGCTGAAAAATTCCAGTGTGGAAGCAGGACAGGACAGAATAACTTGCGTCAGAATCAAAATGCAAAGAATTGTACAAAGAGTGACAGTTGCACTATGTATGTGTGAATATTGTTGAGTTTGTCCTTGTGTGCTTAAATGTTTTGAGCTGTTAGGAGCATCAGCCTGAGTGTATCATACAGTGAGGCAGCCTTGAGAGCACAGAGCAAAAATGAAAGAAAAAGAAAATGAGGGGAACAGAGAGGGATATTAGGAGGAATAAAGAGAATGAGGATTACAGATTACATAGAGGGACAGAGGAAAACAGTGAGACAGACAGAGAGCAAAGAGGAAAGCCTGTCTGCTTTGGGTAGCCTGTCACCCCACAAAACATTTAGGAAAGATGGACAGGGAGGTAGAGAGGTGGAACTGGCCACTGAAACATATTGAAAAGGGTGGAGTGCAGAAGAAGAAGAAGAAGAAGAAGAAGAAGAAGAAAAGCTTTGGTAGGAGAGGCGATAATGAGCAGGCAGATGAGGTGTGGGAGGTCTTCTCACTAAGCTAGCAGGAGGGCCAGAAGAGGCGAGTGAAGAAGGAGAGGAAGAGCAAAATGTTGACAACATCAAAAGAGCTAGTGTTCGGGCTGGGTCTGGTTAGAGGGAAAGCATGTGGATGAGTGTGTGTGGGAGTGCAGGGCGACTGACCAGTGGGTTACACTACAAAAGGAAAGCGCCATGGGGAACTGCTGATCTGAGCAGCAAATACAGAGGAGTGGTTGTGGTTCCAGCTGAGAGCGAGTGATACAAAGCAAGAGGAGATACTAAAGAGAACGACGCCAAGAAAGCATGCATGGGAGTCGGTCGTGAGGCACCAGCAAAATTTAATCGGACTGATTTATTTGGACGCTGTTTATCGTGACGGCGTATGCTATACTCACACATAGCTTGTTTCATGTCATCCCCCAGTTTAGCTTGAATGAAGTGTTCGCTGTACTTAGGCAGAGCAAGAGCCAGGCTGCAGGAAGGACAATCACAGTCACACTGGTGATAGAAGTTTGTGGTTGGAGGTTTTTGAATATTTTGTTTTAGGAAACTGAAACTGTATGTTCTAATCCAAAGGTCATTCAAAGCATGCAAGGTTTTCCCAAACGTCCTGTGAAGTGCTTTTAAATGCTTTAGTTGCATGTGACTATAGGGAATTCTGTACGTTTTTCACGTTTTCAAGAAAGCCATGCTTTTCTGTGTGTTGTATAAATGTATTTCTCATTAACCAAGAAGAGCCTGTTGTTAGAAACAAGAGAGCGACCCCTGTTGGCTTAAGCAGTGTCCTCCATCAAGTGAAGTGCTCTCAGTAGTTAGTGGCAGTGAACTGTCTTAAGTGACACAGAGACAGTTTAAAGAACCATAAAGGAATATTACAAGATATCTGCGATGGCTTACCTGTAATCTGTTCCATTGACTGGTGCCCAGGTGTAGGTCCTGACTCCTCGATCTATGTACCTCTACCAGAGGTGATATAGACAGATGATAAGATGATACATGCACATAAATAGCAGCTCATTTGGGTTTTATCTCCATGTTTCTCTTCACTGTGAATTAGCGGACAAATATTCTAAGCTTTCCTCACTGCAAGATGACCTTTAATTAGTGCAAACAGCAGTAAATAAAGTCTTCCTGTAGCAGGGAGAATGACAGCTTTGAATATGTAGGAAGATAAAATGTATGTAAAAAGTAAAAAGTATAAAGTATAAGGTTCACATTTTTTTTAAATGATGAAATCTGTGAAAAAATTAAACTAAAGCAATGAGCCTGACAAATGTTGGATAATAAATATTCAAACTAACTGTAATAACTGCATAACACTTACTTAGTATGTTAATGAATTAGCTGAACTCCTTTATTGTAATGACAACAGAATATGTATATCACGTTAACAGAAGTCTCACCTTTTACTCTGTATTATGGATTTTTACATTTTACAACGTCTGAGAACATCTCTGCAGTGCAGAAGCATGATAGGAGACCTCTACAAAAGCATTCAAAGACATGTAAAGTTCCCAAACACACTCTAGTGCAATACATTAAGCCCCTTGCAGTCTTTCTCTTACCTCATCCTGAGTTTTCACCAGGGTGTGAATGGTACGTTCACCTGTCTCACCATCAATCATCATCCTCCTGATCTATACGGAGAGACGAAGAAACGGAGAGTCTACATGTGGCTCCAGTGTCTGATCTGATTCACTGTGTATCAGCTGAATTGAAAACATTCTGTCTCACAACCTCATACTGACGAGTTAGGGACACTAAGTAAATCACTTGCAGGGGCTGATCCTGATAGCTTTATGAGGAGACATGAGACATCTGTCACCTGCCTGGAATACCTGCCTACATGTGCACCTCTGTACCTTTGCTTGAGTGTGTATGTGTGTGCGTTTTTGTGCATGGAGCGGGTGGAATGTACATGCATCTGCACACTCTACCTCCACTTTGATGTCATTCTCAAGCTCAGCATCGAGGAAGTCTAGGGTAACAGGTTCCTGGAATTTAGGATTCTGTGGAAAGGATGATATTTCAGTCCAAAGTGTGACTCAATTTAAAAGCGCTACACACAAACAAACCCAGTGACACATAACAGGATCGATGTGAACAAAACAAAGAACCCTTTAGTTTATACTTATTCATTTGGCTGGAAGCAAAGTTATTATGTAATAACCTATTTTCATATCACTCTGTCTAAAGCTTGCTGAGTTGATATAGTAAAATGTTATAAAATGCAGTGGACCATTTTACAATTGTTATTCAGAGATGGGTTCTTACTATGGCAATCAGCCATAAAGAAGAATATCCCTCTGCATCTTAGTACTCTCACTGTATTGAGCAACATATAGTGGACTTTAATTTTTTGAGTCACAATGTTCTTTGTATTAAATTCAGGAGCAATGCCAATAATTTTCCTAAACACATGAATCCAATCAAATCCATGGTAAAAAAGATAGAGGGTACCATATGGCAGCGTTTTGACAACATTGCTGTGACACCAGACACAGCTGAATCAGATTTGATACAAAGTGACACTGGACCCTATTAATGTCCTCTCTTAAAAACCCTATACGTCTGAGTAGCTTTATGGTGGTATAAAATAGTAGCAGTAATCTAGTGGTTCTCTATAAAACAGCAGTACATGGAATCTGATACCAGTCTGTCCTCAACGGCATTTGTTCACTCTGTGACTCAAAATCTGGGGTGATGCATACGAGTGTTGATACAGTGTTTTCTACATAGTTTCTTGTTTTTATGATGACATATATCAGGGACTCTGAAAATCAATGCATATTAAAAAATTATAATTTTAACTTTAAAGGACGCAAGAGAACGAGGAATAAAACTTAAACTTGCAGCTTAAATATCAAAGGTAACAACTTTAGTCGATAAAATGTGAATCAATACACTGACAATAAAAACAATAATCCAAATACTCAATAAATGGCATGAGTTGAGTTCCTTACATTTGATGGTAAGTGAAATGAAATGGAGCAGCAAAGTAAGATGAAGCATCTCAACATGAAAATGAGAAAAGAAAGAATAAAAGATCAAGAGGAGAATGAAACATCAAACATGCACAAGAAAGACGAGAGAGGATGTGGAAAAAGAACAGAAAATGGGAACACTGGATGGTGCGAACAGCAAAGTGAAAGACATCAAGTGAGAGATAAGGAGTGGGAAAAGAAGAGCGACAAGATTGAAATGAAAGAATGAGCGAGTGAGAGAATACTGTATGCAAGCAAGGGATTTGTTGAGGTGAGCAGGGGTGTGAGAGCAAAATAGGAAAACGATTCTGAAACATGGGAGATTTGTGTGAGGAATATGGAATGTGTACATACACAATAGAATACAGAACGAGCCACTGCTGAACCAGAGAGAGAGAGAGAGACACGTGGGAAATGTTCAAAGGGCCCAAAGTCACCATCAGTATTCACACATTCTCCCATTTGGCTGATTCAATGAGACAATGAGTGATTGACAGGCAGCCCTCCAAGCCACACACACACACACACACACACACACACAGACACAGAGGGTTGATGGGAAATGAATAATAGCAACAGTGCAGTCTTGCTTGAATGCTACATTAAACTGATAGAAGTCTGACGCCATTGTGTGTGTGTGTGTGTTATAACACTAAGGTTGCTTTCAGCTGACATTGCTTTGTATACATTTGAGAGTTAACCTGAAGTCATTATTAGTGATATCAGCTACCCACACACGCTAGCTGAACTTCTAAAATCAAAGGGAAACAAGGAACGGGTACATGGGAAAAGGAGGCGAAAGTGAAGCTACCAACAACACCTGAAGAATAGAAAAGCATTTGTTGATATGCACAAAACAGTTGGTCTCTGAAAAACGTCCAACTAAAATCCTGTATCCTCTACTATTTGTATATTTCTATTTTTATTAGTTAATACAGAATTGTCAAATGCCTTAGACCATTAAGAATGAATAGATTTGTCACTTGCTTTCTATCAAGCCTGTTACAAAATATGCTCACACAAACCCATGTGCACAATTCCAAAACATACTCACACATTTGCGTGTGAGCCAGAGCCATCATTACAAGCAACAGAAGAATGTACCATCACTTCAGATAGGGTTTTAGATTACATAATAGATGCATAACATCCCCTGCAAAAAGTAATGATTCCCTACAGTGACTGCTACTATGTCTATCTATGTGACTACAACACAGAAAACACATAGGGACTACTTCTGCAATCTACAGTACTTCTACTTTCTCTCACCTCATGAAAAGTGACAGCATACTTATTTCTGAGTCTGAGCTTCCTGTTACGAATCCTTTTCTAGGAAAATTACGAAAAGATGCACAGTGATGCATTTTGAGCTTTCTCATGTCACAGTGTGGTGGGGTGGGGTTTTCAAAGTCCGCAAAAGAAAAACATGATTTTAAATACATACATTGTCTCACTCCCAGCATGCAACTCATTAACCATTTTGTAGAAGTACTTGTACACACACACACACACACACACACACACACACACACACACATGCGCACACACACACACGCACACACACATGTGCGCCCACACACACAGCGTTGACCAGAGTTAAGTGTTCCAGTCTGGGTGAAAAGATTGAGATAGGGACAAACAACAAGAAATCCCCTTTGTTCCAGTAGGAGAGAGAGAGAGAGAGAGAAAGAAAGAAAAAATGCAGCTTTGCAATATTTCTTACCACTGCATTGAAAGGGAAAACCAGATGGACACACACATATAGACATTTATAGATATCGTGCATGCCTAGTTACCGTAATATACTTAACAACCCCATCGCCTGATTGTTTTCCTTGTTTACTATTATAGACCAGTTTTTCACCATGAGGAACATCTTGCCAGTAAAGCCTATTAAAATAAAAATCAAAAATAATTGGAGCCATAACTGTTTGTCTTAATGGATTAGATTGTGGAGAGTTGCGGATTGATGGATGGGATACAAGTGTGTGTCCCCAAGGGTCCAGTGTTTCAGATCTAGGGAGGTGCTGCTCTGAAGGTCATGACCCCAAACACCCACTGTGCAGCCTGTCAGAACCTGCTTGCCTCGGGCTGAAGGCAGTAGGCTGGAACCTCTCATGGGTCATGGCTAATTTTTACCGGGTCGCATCTTAATACCTGCCAGTGGCTAGAAGACCTGCTGCATTTATTTTGAGGAGTTGTAAGACTAGTCATGGCAGCCACAAATGTATATGGTGCATGGCAATTTACACTTGAAGATTTGGCAGAGTTGTTGGATATTTCCTTCACATTTTGACTTTTAGCTTTGTGGTAAGCATGTTTAAAATTGTTAGAAAAAAGTACAGTAAAGGTTTAACTAAAGATAACATATTACTCTTTTTATCTTACAAATCTTAATCTACATAAATACAAGCAGCAGTAGCATGATATATCAGATGGTGGAACACATTCAATTATAGTAGAGAAAATGTGTTTTAAAGTGAAAGTAGTACATGCCAGAATATAATTTAATGAGTTCAATTATATTCTGAGGTGTACTACTTTCACTTTAAAACACATTATCTCTACTTTACACTACAGTGCCTCTTTTTATCCTTCATTATTAAACATATATTCCAGTTCACTGCCAAGTCTACATATCTATTTTATCTCACATGGTAATGAGTGACCTTCTAGTCGACATCTGAGGACTGATCATATCGTGTCATACTCTAACTGGGGAATTAATTCTCGTTACAAAGACTGATGAGGTGATGGCACATGGAAAAATTAGAAAAGAGCCTGGAACATTTGCTAGCCTGCATGTTATTCATTGAGTGTAAGCTGCTATTGTGTGACCATGTGAAATAGTCAGAATATAATGCTTTAAGACATGAGCCTGCGGAGCCACATAAAGTGATGCGAATGCCATACCTTTGGCTGGAGGTTGGGGTGCAGCAGGACGTATCCATTGGGATCAATGGCAAAGTAGTATCCATTTGGGCCAATCTGAAGCAAAAGATGAACAGAGAAGAAGGAAATTAAATATTTGTGTCCACAAAACTACATGTAAAAGAAGGGCCTCTGTGGTCCCAAAAACAAGAATATAACATGCAACAAAGGGGGGCATAATAAATGATTACATGTTCTATTTGTGGATGATTTTATAAAGAACACATCTAATGGAATCATATCGCTCACTAATTGCTCCAGAGGGAAAACTCTCTGCAACTGAGCAAGTCACAAGACCTGATTTCTTAAATGTATTTCTCTGCGTGCATGTGATCACATGTGGGTGTTAAACTCACTGTGAAGCGTGGCGTGAGCTTCTTGATGTCATCCAGGGACACGTCAATCCCCATTACGCCAAGAATCAACTGATTCTGGTGCTGAGAGAAAATATGAGGGAAAAGGATGAGGAAAAACATAATGCATCAGGTCCTGCTACTGCTGACTCCGCTCATCATGTGTTCAAGAATTAATTTACTGCACCTCGCCATTCCTGTCATCTTTGGTCTTTGTTTTATTGAAGACAGGTAGCGTTCCAGTGATGACCAGACCCAGTTCCTGATAAAGAGTCAAGTAAGCGCACTATTTAATTCAGGGATCTTATCACGTTAAAACTAACAACATCTACGTGTCAATTAACATGTAAAATGAATTATAAGACGCAAACAGTATCATACCAGAGCATCAAGGTATACATTAGTCCACTGGACTTGTTTGGCCTGCTTGTCTGCCAGAACCATTGGTCTTCCCAGGACATCAAGGTACTCCTAATTTTGGAGAAGGGCCACATTGTCCAGATTAATGCTTCCATACCGGCAGAAGAAGTGCTTTTAATGAATGTGAAAAACAATAAATCATTCTGTAACCTGTGTGTTTATTCTGATGGCTCCGATAGAAGGAATCTCATAGAAGTAACCTGGATAAATGATCGGACACAATCATTTAACCCAAACGTAATGCCACAATCATACAATGATAACATAACAGCAGGAGGAAATAGACAGCATCTGTACATAACAGCAACACCACAGCAAGATGCGTAGGATGCAGCCTGCAATACGACATCCAGACTTTTTGCTCGTGCATGTGTGATGGGACTCTTTATTGATTCACCGATGAAAATATTCTATCCAGTTGCATTCCTCCACAGGGAGATTAGAGTACAACTTAATCTAATACAGGGATTGTAACAAACTGATACCACTTCTCAGCACTGATGTGTGTTATGATCTGTGCTGTACCTTTGTTGGAACATGCCATCCACTGAATGGGTCCTTTGTCATAGTTGTGCTGTCCTACTGAGAAGGTGAAGATCCTCACCTGGAGCATAAGACCCAGTTCAACAATATTCATCATAACATAACCTCTAACAATGTTAAAACTGATAATATTCTTTATAATTCTTGTAGGATAACTGATATATATCTTTCTCATTTCATTTAATATTAATTCCGGTCAATTTATGATTGTCTTGTCCCTAATATAATGTTATTATATACTCTGAATATCATGTTGAAGCAGACAATTATTTCAAATGTATTAGGATTACATATCATTTACAGAAAACATTTTTTAATTGAAAACAATATATTTGATCAGAAATTATACATCCATGTATCATATAAAAATATGTGATACATTTTCAGTAAAAAAAAGACATTGCTCAGCTGCATGTGCTGTTTTGACAGTGATGTTGAAGTGTGTGTGCAACCTGCTCATATCCTCAACCTTGTGCATGTGCACATTTGTGGGTATGCATGTATGTGTGTGTGTGTGTGTGTGTGTGTGTATGTGTGTGTGTGTGTGTGTGTGTGTGAGAGTAGGTCTTTGTTTCACACAAAATTTAGAAAACCTCATCTGCTTCCTGCATAAACGTTTGGACAGGGAGGATATGCACACGGAAGTTGCAACCCTAAGGGAGCTCCAAAGAGCTGAGCCCAATAAAAACTAAAACAAGGGCACATCCACATAGATAAAAGCAAACAATTCACACAGTATGCAGTATCATAAGCCCCAGTCTGTGGGTGCATGTGTGTCATCAACTTACCTTTTTGTCAGCATTGTACTTCTCCAGTATGGCCTGAGCTCTTTCCTCTCCTCCATCAGTGAACAGCATGATGATCTTGTTGCAGTTTGCTCTGCTCACATTAGTCTACTCAAAGGAAAACGTGATGATTTTCTAATGAATGTGTCATTTATTTAGTGGCAAGGTATAATGAGAACACTTTTGGTCGGTCGATCCCATTTTTGGCCGAGAGAAAGATACCTCTTCACACTTTGGCAAACTTTGGCGTACTTGTTCTTTTGATGACCACGTTTAGTGTCATCATCTAGTCAAAACCTCACTTACAGTAATCAACACTCAGTGTATCTCAGAAAGTAATGGTTCACAGCAATGTTCTACTGTGAATATGCATGCTACCCAGCAGATGAACCCAATTATCTTTGTTGACCTCCAGAAATTTCCTTTAATCTCTATCTCAGACACATTCACACTCTCACAGGGACGCCCTTTTGATATGGATAAGCTAATCGCATTTCCTCTAGTGCCACCCTTGCTTGTTCATTCCAAAACAATGCAACTGTGGGCGGTCGGCATTGCAACTTCTAGGAACTGCTAGCAAGGCTTCAGTCTGAACAGTTCTTATCAAATCATACCTAATTAAAACACATCTTCTACTGTATCAGTATAATTCTGCGAAAGACCATGTTCAGAGTTTATCATCCAGCCCCACTTGTTTTGTCATTTCAGGGTCGTCATCTGTGACAATCTAACATTTCTTTCATTGTCTGGACAGCTGAGTCGAGGTAACACATTCACCAGGAGATGGCAGTGAAAGACAATGCTCTGCTGCTGCTGGAGATATGGAGGCATCAAAGGTAACATTGATTCAAAACTTGTTTTAAGCCTCCTGTCCACTCAGTTACACTTAAGTGAGACAAAGTGACTAATGAGCAATAGTTTTACATGAACAAAAATAGGAAGCTGGAAAGTCTTACCGCAGAGAGCTGCTCAAAAGCAAATTCAAAGCCCTTTGTATAGTTTGTAATTCCTTTAGCTGTTATGTTCTGTACAGCATCCTTCAGCAGCTTCTTGTTCCTCACGTTGGCTTGAACCAGATGGTCGAAACATGCCGTCTTTTTCACCCTGGTGTTAAACTGGGGAACAGTCGGCAAGGAGTTACCACCTACGAATCATTGCATACATTTACAACATGTGTGCATATACAAGAAATCATGTAAATACAGCACACACACACACACAAACACAAACACATAGAAACACTCCCACCTGGCCTTGGCTGTTATCGGGCAGTGGTAAACAGACACATTCATCAAGCCCCACTAATTGCTTCACATCCTTGGAGCTCAACGATTTGGTACCCATGGAAACAAGATTCTGCTATATAAGAACGAGGTTAAGCAACAACACCATCCTTTCTTTCCTTTTTTTTTTTAAAGGTGAGACCTCCTCATTTACACCGCACAGGACACATGTCCACACACACTCCACCCAACATTAACCAAAAGCCAGCCTGTGCTCCAAGTCTGACTGATGGTCCATAATTTCATTGTTAATTGAACTGAACTGAACCTTTTAGATTGTCCAGGAGCGAACAGAAAGGATAGATTCAAAGAGCTCACAATGACAGAATAAATGATATGATAGAATAGAATATGTAATAGTGGTATATGAAGGACACAGGACAGCAGAGTAGTAAACCAACACATCTATTGTGTTGCCGAACTCTTCTAAAACAATAGTCCACCTCATCGATTTCAACTAATCAATGTGCCTCTATGTGATGGCCAGTGGGGAGGCTGAAAACACTGATCTGCACAGACAAGCAATGAGGCAAAAAGTGTGTGTGTGTGTGTGCGTTTCCAATGAGCCTGACAGCCTTGAAGTTCCTTTTTAGATTGACGATAACACATACACGTTTCTATTGGCCTGAAAGGCAAAATCACCACAGCTGTGGTTTGACAAAAAGACTGAATCAAAGCGACGTCACATAAAAACACGTGCAGACGCAAACACAATAGAAGTTCACATAATTGCCCCCCGTAGAGCAGACTGGGATCTTTTGTCACATCATCTTTTAAAAGGAGAAGTGAGGAAGGTGAGACGGGAATGTGGGAGGGTGAGGAGCGGAAAGTGACAGGAAGAGGAGGAGAGGGGGGAGGGTGTGAATACAGGGTTTAAACACAGGGAAGTGAGGCAGTGGATCACATGTACTGTGGAAAATCATGAGGTCACATAGGGTAGGTGACACAACAATCAAATTCTGATTCGAAAGACACTATTTTTGTAGATAAGCCCATTATGTCAAAAATAGAGACAAAAACCTGATGTGTAATTATTCGTTCTTGCTTTGTAAGCTAGCAGTATGGGCCACAAATGTGAATACAATTTACTGCAAATTCCACTGTTCCCTTGTGATCCTATTACAACAGCTCTTGTGTGCATGTGTGTGTGTGTGTGTGTGTGTGTGTGTGTGTGAGTGTGTGTGTGTGTGTGTGTGATGGTCCAGGCTTTGGGAATGGATTAGTGATGACACAAGAGGGAAGGCTAATCTTCAAGCCCTAATCCCGCTGGACTCTGTGGTACTCTGGGTTTGGTACTCCGGCTTGCCCACTGGACTGATGCCGGCTAACAACACTGACACCAGCTAACATCGCTGAACAGGCTGGATAAAAGTGACGGAGGCTTAGTGAGGCGGGAGGGTGAGGGAAAGCAAGAGCAAAAAAAACGGAGCGGAAAGGAACAGCCATCAGCATTCTTTTGACCTACCGCAGCTGTTGAGGAAGTGTGTGAGCATCTTCCATGACCAAATGCCAACT
Source organism: Gadopsis marmoratus (assembly GCA_036023855.1). NCBI lineage: Eukaryota > Metazoa > Chordata > Actinopteri > Centrarchiformes > Percichthyidae > Gadopsis > Gadopsis marmoratus. Next base: position 92,298 of record JAVQJF010101747.1, read on the forward strand.
TAGTCCCTAGGCTACTGTTAATGAGGAGGGATTTATGGGTGATATCAGAGATTAATGATTTAGTGTCAGGTTACAACACCCTCAGGGCCAGACATAGGGCTTTGTGAGTGTGTGTGTGTGTGTGTGTGTGTGTGTGTGTGTGTGTGTGTGTGTATGAGTAAGCGAGTCAATGACAGAAAGAAACAGAAAGAGAGGGAGAGGGTGACAGAGAGATAGAAAAATGAGATTTGGCAAGGCAGTTAAAGAATGATTCTGATTTTTGAAGTAATAATAACAGTGTGCTCCCCGAGTTACATTGCTGCAATCTGAAAATGTGGTAATATCAACAACAAAAAAAAGGTCAAGATGAAGCAAGAAACACAAGCAGTCACATGATCCTTCAGGATGTGAACAATGTCCCAGATGTCAACTTTACACTTCCAACCCAAATTGTCTATTGTAAACATCCATCACAGTTAACAAACTTCACTGGATCAACTTTCTACCATTCTTTCCATGGCTGTTAGTAGCTACTGTGGCGGACCTGGGGGCGCGGCCGGACGCTCCTCCGTCGCCTGGCAACGGGGACGAGGACGGTTGGGACAAGTGGTGGCAGTTGTGTTCATCCCGGTGGAGAGACTGCAACCACTAGGCACCTGGGAGTGGACACCCCTGCCGCTCATCACCACAAGGAGAGAGAGACCAAACGTGATGAGCAACAGCTCTTAAGCGGCCACTCTGCAGATCTCGGGGCAGAGTAGAGGCGGAAGAGCGAGGTGTGTAAAGAACCGAGACAACGACAACAAAGAGAGAGATCAAGTATTGAGTGCGAAATAAAAGAAGTACAGTGTATCACCGTGGTTCCTGGTGTTTTCCTTGGGAGGGGCGCTGCCCTCGCCCCGGTACATCACACTACATTTTGGGTGCACTCACTGTCAGTTTTACTGATCATGTGGCTAACCTTGTTTACTACCTGTCTGCTGGAACTGCTCATGTTAAACTTCATTGCGGCTCCGTATTCCCAGATCTTAGAAATGACTTTGTTATTGTAACCAATCAAAATGTTAGACAAAGCTACAAATATAAGACACAAATTGTAATGAGCCTCAATGATCCTTTTAGCACCTTAACACATCTATGGGCCCCTTCCACTAATGCATTGAACCTACAGCATTGTAGCAGGAAAACTGTCAAAACTGTGTTGGACTTCACTTTTTGAACTAATCTCTCATTCTGTCTCACTTTCTTAGACACAGACACACATGCACGCACGCACGCATGCACACCCTGACAGATTTCGATAATTGCACATCTTTGCAGAATTACTAGTCCACCATGAAACAGAATACATTGTGCCCAAGACAAAGGGTCCCCGGAGAGAGGAAACACAGTCTGAATGGCTGTCTTTGTGCAAAGAAAACGAAGACAGCTCCAATCTCTATAAAGACCCATCTCAATAAACACCTCCACAGGCACCCATCTTCACACCACACAGCATCCTGATTGGCTCCTTCTGAGTGTAATCACAATTGAGGAAGGCCTAGAATAGGTGGTCAGAGAATGAAAAGGTGGAGGGGGAGAGCGATGGAGGTGATTGGTGGGAGAGAAAAGTAAAAATTAAGGGGAAGAAAGTGGGGACAGTGCAAAGAAGAAAGTAGCGGTATTGTATATAGAAGACGAGGTGCGAATCCTGCACTGGCACAAAGAGATGAATGGAGGTGCATGGTGAAATGCTGAGTCATTGCATGACTCAATCATAAAAGGAAAGAGTGATGGAGAGATCAAGATGGTGATGAATGAGTGTTTCCTAGGGTTCACTCCAGTCAGCGGTGCAGCTTTAATACCTTTAGGAGCAGTGGGGACAAACACACACACACACACACACACACACAGGGATAAGGAGGTGGGGTGTGGGCATGTATTGCAGAGTTTTAATCCTGTACCACAAATTGACCAGTGAGTATTTCATTAAAAGTCTGTTTCAGAGTGGCCAGACCTGAGAAAAATCCATAGTTCATTACCTGTCATCCATTGCTGTCTGGTGTGTGTGTGTGTATGTGTGTGTGTGTGGGCATGTGCGCAATGTCTTCATTCTAAATGAATGAGCGTGTAAATACATGCGCACATTCTAAATCTAACCGTCTATGTCCCCCCGCGACCTCGTCGCCTCTCACAAACAGACCACCCAACATCCAGCAAGTGGAAGGTTTAATAACTCACGTAAACTACATTGACGTAGTCGTCATCAGACAGAGTCTCCAGCATCTCACTGACGGAGGTCCTGATCAGCTTGAGAGTCAATCCAGACACACTGCCGCTTCTGCGATAACGACAAAAAACAAAAAAAAAGGCCCTGACAGCTTCTCATTGCAATCTGTCAGATCAGATATTGTCCTGTGAGATTTTTCTCAATGTAATTATAAATGCTTCTGCCTTGGGAGATGCATAACATTATGTGGCATGTATTATAATCAGGGGAAATCATGATGGATGTGAGAAAGTTACGGATTAGTGAGGTTATAAAGTAACTCACGCATCCACAAGGATTAGCATATCTTTGGGTGAAGCAGCTCCTTGAATGTACCTAGATGAACATTAATGAATGAAAGACAAGCTGGTCTGAGACACACAACCAACAACTTACATTTCCTTTAAACAATATTAATTATACAGTGAGTACAGGGAGTGTTACATACAATTGTACATATGGTATTGTTGCTGAAATTAATATAACAATGTTAATAAGAGTTATTTTCAGACATCAATATATATATTATGATATATAGTGATAACTAGAATTAATGTATGAATATGCATTACATCACAAAAAAAACCAGAGTCTGCTTAAACCTCATTATACAATTATCACGATTTACTCGGTTACTAATTAGACAAGATAATTTCATAAAGCAAGTACACAGTATGGTTATATTGTCACAATTCCACTGAAAGTTGATAGACAATAATATTCAATTATCACCCAAGCTTTCATACACTTACAATAACTAAAAGCCTATTTCCTGTCCTAAACACCTACATCCAAACAACCAAACAAGCAACTACATAAGAGTAGACAATCATATATACACATGAATACATACAATTTGAAATCTTAGTCTTAAATTCTGACCAACACTGAATAAATGTTGTGCTTCTTGTAATTTTTCTTGCAGTGTTCTTACCATGGCCTCCTGCGGACGTCATACAGATCAATTTTGCTGGGGGTCTTGCGAGCATCCATCCAGGGAGAGGCTTTAGGAGATTAGATATGTGTTGATTATACATTTTACATAATTAAAGGAAATTAAACATGAATTCCTATTTTGGTTTGTTTTGTGACACCCCTAGCTGTCAGAACGAGGTGTTGATCTGCAAATATCTGGCAATATGCAGTGTCATATTTAGCCCGGCAGTGTCTAGTCGCTGTCAGTCACATCGTGTGGAGAAGAGAAAACACATTTTGGGAAGGAAAAAAAAAGCTTATATTTGTGCCACTAGGACAGTTGGCTTGTTGGATGGAATCCTACATGTTATACACCATGTACATTATAATATGTTTAATGCTTCACAAAGAGGTAAACAGCAGGGAAACAAGATAGAATATCCATCTGAGATGAAAAAAGCGGCGCGCTGAATTCACTTGCTTTGACAATAATCGGCTGCTTCCTGTCTGTGTGCTATTAGTGAGGGGCACCATGAAAAAAAGCCAGTATGAGCGTGTGTGACTGCATGGTAAGAGGTAAAAAGAAAAAAGGAACAAAGACAAATAAATTCAGGGCCAATGAAAATTCATGAATCTTAGACATAAACTTTTCCCATGACGATATATACATTGTAGACTCCATGATGACAGGGAATCTCATGAATAGAAATATCTTGGCAGAGAAAACACTAATCTAATGCAGCTAAAGGTAGTATGGCACTATCTATGGCACCACATATAGAATCAATGCAATGTTGAGCAGTTTTTGTATTGAGCTTATTTGCTCAGTGATGTGTGAACAGAGAAAACTCCTAAATATATTCCCTGGCTGTTGTAGTTATGATTAAACGCCACATGCTATATCTTAGGACAGCCAGATCAGCTTATGAGTGCACCTCTAATTTGATAAGGAAGGAAACCCAAACAGCTTTTGTGTGAAATGAACAGATACACAAACAATTTATGAGGCAGAATAATCTACCAGGGCTTTCCCTCTGTGTTAAATTTGAAATGTGTTGTTGTTGTTTTTTACCTGGGTAGTAGCGAGCCAGGCCTGCAGCGCTACCAAACACCTGCCAGAGAAGGGTCGGGTCATCCTCTCTGTTCTTTCTAAACACTTCCTCCAGCGCCTCTGTCCAGTTCAGCTCATTCAGCACAATGGTGGCTAGAAATCGACACAGATGCACATACATTTCAAAAGACAACATATGCCAAAAAGACCTATCATACACACTGGCACAAAAGATATGCAGTATATTATTGTAATCCCATCTTGATTCCCTCTGTGAATGTGTGCATGTCTGTGTGATCAAAGGATATAGAGGTGCAGCTAAGCAGGCCATTGTAGACTGTCAGAGACATGTGGACATCCCAGATTAACACGTTCATTAAAATTCGAACACACACAGAGCTTGCTCAGTGTCAACCCACTCGCCCAGCGGGACAGCAAATATTAGGCCAGCTCACCCAGTCATTGCTGGTATTTAGTAAAAAATACAGAGGAATGCTTTTCTGACAAGTATAAATTGAACTGTGTTAAATTTTACCTGAAACACACCCGATAACCTGTGTGTGTGTGTGTGTGTTTGCATGTGTGCATGCATGTGATTGATAGTGTGTGTTGTGAGAGGCAACAGGCATTATGGATGTAATGACACAGCACCCAGACACCTCAGAGCCACATAACACTCACTATGATGGATGGAGACACAGCACATGCCCCAAGTCTATTTTTTCTCTGTCTGTCTCTCAACTGCTCTTCCTTTTTCCTTCATTCATCCCTTCTTCTCTCCTCCTTTATACTAATGTAGCACTGTATATATGCTTTTATGTGATGCTGTACATCTAATCATGTTTATTTAGCACACACACATACACAGTACAGCATGTAATATGATCCGTTAGTGCCTAGTTCCAGAAAGCAAAAATTAATACAACAGAATATGATAGAATAAAATCACACCCACATACACATCTATGCGCGTGTGTGTATATGTGCATGGGTAGGCGTGCAAGTGTGTGAGATCGACGGGTATCCTGTATTGAGTGTGACGTGGCTCATTGATGTTCAAAGCAAACACTGTTCATTTGCATGCATGCCTCTTGAGGGGAGAGTTAATGAAGCCCTGGTTGTCAGGAGTGCATGTTTTATATTATAGAAAGAGAGAGAGGGTGCATGCAGTGTGTGTGTGCACAGTAATGTATTCCCCTCAATAGGTTTAGAATTTTAAAGGTAAAGGGAGAGGACTTAACACCACAGCCCTTGTTTGATAATGAGAAGATTACAAACTGCATGTGTGATTTTTGATTGAATGATGAAGACAGATAGGCAGGTCGATAGCCATCCTTACACAGGCCCACCCATAGCTATTTAGATACCCAAATAGCTAAATAGATAGATAGATACATACAGAAGATATACACACACAGAAAATATTCCCCTCTCGCCCCTGTGGGCGGTCTGTTCCTCCTTCAAGCTCGGGTCCTCTACCAGAGGCCTGGGAGCTGGAGGGTCCTATACAGTATCTTAGCTGTTCCTAGGACTGCACTCTTCTGGACAGAGAGACACACACACACACACACATATATATATATATATCGAGAGATCGAGAGAGAGAGAGAGTATACAGTATATGTAACAAACAAACCGAAATACAGTGCTGAACAATAAAACCAAAAACATCGAACCCAGTAGTAATATGTTGCTTGTTAATGTTTCCATTGGTTTTGAGTACTCCTGAGTTAGTCATAATATTTAATAAGCTAAACTCAACTGCTGATGCAGTATCCTCTAGTCGCCCATATTGCCACTGACACTAATGAATTCCCTGGCTCCACACTCCGTGGCTTTGATGCCACACTGTATCTACACCCTGTGATGACTTCATCTCTGTGGGATATCAGTGATGCAACATAATTCACACACAAATACAACATGGATTAGATTTTTTTTAACATTAAAGAGTACATTATAATTAACTGCTTTAAATAAGGATACACAGTCCATCCCCTTTACACTCAAACAACCTATATCCTATACCTTTTGTCTAGAAATGAATGCTAGCTCCACTAAAGAAAGCTCACTCTGACATAGTGCTCAACAGAAGAAAGCTTCAGTTACGAGATCATCAACATTTAAAGCATTCATGTTTAAAGGAATAGTTTGGCATTTTTGAGAAATATCCTTACCCTTTTTGTCAGGAGTTAAATGAGACAATCAATACCAATCTAGCTTATGACTGAAAGCTAATGCAGGCAGCACCCTTTAGCTTAGCTTAGCACAATGACTGGAAACAGGGGCAAACGGCTCTGTCCAAATGTAACAAAATCCTCTTAAGCTCACAATTAACATTTTATATATTGTTTGTTTAATCCGCAGAAACAGCCAAAGTTTAAGCTGGCTGTGAGGAGAAGGTCGCAATAATAAACCAGAGGAGTGGAGCCTGAGCAGGATGATGGTGCAGGCATACACACGGCACGGTCTGGTATGTGTAGGACTATAGGCCATAGCCTGGCGGTGTAGGGATGTTAATAATGGAGAATAAGTTTGTAAAAAAGAGTTTTAAAATATTTTATTTTAAAAGTTGAAACTATTTGGGGACTGTCATACTGTGTCGGCCTGAAAAAAGAACATATTTTTTCTATGAATTTGAAAAACTGAGGGTCTTCCTGCATTCATGGACTAGACACGCATGTTACTGTGCAGTTAAAACTCTTTGTCTCTTGCTTTTATCTCTTTCTTGTTGGCTGTTTATTCTGCTAGCATGCATGGTATCCTAAAGATGAAGAATATCATATATACTCTTAAAAGTAATTGTTTAACTGTGTCTAGCCCTGCGGTGTCATTGTATACATACATTCTCAGCTTCTATATTCCAAAGCAACACCACTGAATTCCACCATTTTCCTTGTCTGTCAGAAACGTTCAGATGACAGAAAGATCACAAAAGCTAGAGGGAGAAATACACAGTGACAGTTTCCTATCTTACACTTATCTCACACACGTGATGTGCTGCTGCCTATAGTAGGTGATTTCATAAACTTTCCTCCCACTTCACCTAGAAAATCCAATTTTCCCCAGCTGAGCAAAGGCTATTCCTGGAACATTTACAGGGTGGAGATCAAATTGGAGAGTTGAAACCTCAATAACGTATGAATCCTCTGTCTCTTTTTTCTCCAAGCATGCAAAATACTCCTGCATATGTGCCCGCATCTGACACCGTATATGTCTGACACACACATTCCAGCACTACATGCCCAGTCTTAACCTTTACTCTAACTCTATCCTAACTAATTCTAACCTAATTCCTAAAACATTGTCTCAACCTCAAAATAAACTTGTGAGGACCTGTTTTTCAGTTCTAATAATGGAGTAGTGTATAGTTTCTTTCATCTCACTCAGATCAGACATCAGCCCTGGATAGGTCCCAGCAGCTCAGTGTATCTATGCATACTCATTACAGGTCCCCAATAAACAGCATCCTTGAGGGAAAGGGAGTGTGGCACCCAGCCCAGATTATGGCCAGAGAGGTGTCTCAGGAAAAAAAATGACAAAGTCACAACGAGTTCAAAAGCATGCTAATAAACCAGGCTTGAACTTTTACAGACAACAGACCCTGACAGCAGTGTGTGCCAATCCCCATCCCTCATTTCTGCCCATGTGCCTGGGGTCAGTGGAAAGGTGAAGTGTGTAACCTTGGGGCCATACGGTTCCACAGCAGGCTGTGGGCCATTCTGAGGAAGTCACTCCATTCTGCTGTCCCTCCAAGTCACTGCTGACGCACAACACCCCACCTCACACTAATTACTGACTATCTAATCATATACACACAGATACCCAGACTCACGCTGCCACAGATAAAAATACACAGGCACAAGTCAAGCAGCAACAGTGCAGCCTGGAATCCCATAATTAGACTCATGTTCAAGCTCGTCATGAACCATGTGTCCTGGTGGAGTATCCTTATGCAAGACACGTTTGTTGCTCTCTCATTGTAAGTCACAGTATGATAAGAGCATCACCCAAGTGCTTAAAATGTAAAAATAGAAGAAAAGAAAGTTGTTCAAATATAATACATAATTCAGACCGCAGTTAAGATATTCAACAGACCATCTTTAAGTCATTGACATTCAACTTGAGCTGTGCTAATATCACAGGAACTCTAGAGAATCAAATTATTCTGAACCACTCAAGGTAAATGTCACCCCATGATGATGAAATGATCAGAAATGTACTTTTATGACAAACGAGGCAAATACAGTCTGTAACAGATGCACAAATGTTTCATTATAATCTTAAATTGTTTTACACAGGACATGAACTGCAATACCGGATGTAGAAAACCTACAAGATTATGTAGAAAAATCAAGTCATGTATAGTACATATTCAGTGGGATCACTGGCTGGAATAAAAAAATCAATCAAACTTTCTTTTTTTGATTATGCTTAAAAGCTATTCATTCAAAGCCTCGGAGCACATTTGCAAGTTGAATCAAGGGACTCATTCAAAATCTTTCCGCAAATAAAAAATAAATGGAATGAATGCCTCGTCACACTCATGTTTGGATGCTTGCTCAAACAAAGGCCAAAAGCACACATCAGTTCATTTCAAGACACACGGCTTAGCCAAGAGACAGTTGAGTACAGGATCCTGTACTGTGTCACTTTTTTTAGACCATCATGTAGTCATGGGCAAATTTGCTAGAGGCACAATCTGTAAACGACTTCTCATAATGGGATGGTGTGCCAGTTGTATTCATGGTTACCACATGGGTTTGTCTGAGTGTGTGTGTATGTGTACTCACAGCCATCGTAGATGTCAGTGGGGATGTGGACAGCTGTGTGGTTGTGATCAGTCAAACGTTTAAATGATGGGTCCTCTTTAAAGTCTGGTCGAATCCTGTATTTTCTTCCATCTGTCTCATTTGCATCCAGCTGAGAGGAAAAAAAATAAAAAATCAAGATGCAGACAGTAATGCTGACCGCAAGTTTAAGATACCACACAAAGCCTCTTTTTCTATTTGCTGAAGCATCATTGAATGCATAAAACAGATTGTATGTTTATTCAAAAGCACAGGACCTTGAAGACAGTCTTGACTGTATGTCCTCATCAACTCATGTCTGATATGATAATGTCATCGCTGGACTTTTCACACCCTCCCAGCTCGTTTTAGACACTATAGCATCATCGACTGTATGCTTAATCATATCTTGCTTTTTCTCCTTGTTATCATTTACATTTAAGAGTAGCAGGAGACAGCCAGCTTGTCTATGCCCCTTGTGGAGATTTATAACTCCTACCGCGCATTTTTGCCAATTTACATCAATGGGAGTAGTACAGACCGGGAGATATATGAAGATAAACATGATGAGATATGGAGGAAAGAATGCAGGGTAGAGAGGGAGTGAGGTAGTGAGGTGGAGACAGAGAAAAGGGAAGAGGGGGGAGGGAGTGAGAGAGAGAGCAAGCGAACAGTTGCTTCCTAATAAAGCAACAGTGTAGCCAGCTCATACATCTCATCTGTCAATTAGAGGAAGAACATGGCAGAAACCTCTTCACCTGAGTGCGGGTGGGTGGAGGGATGACGGAGAGGAAGCTGCATGGGGAGAAAAGCCTGGAGAAGAGGCAAAAGAGGGAGGGATTGCAGTAAAAAGCGAATGCAATGATAAAAAAGCGAGGCTGGAAAAATAAAAAAATAAGGCGTGGATGTGGTGAAAAGGAGAAGGAAAATGGAGGGGAGGAGGGAAGACGAGGAGTGAGCGGTAGGACAAGAGAGAGAGGGTGCCGTATAGCAAAACCATATTACTGGCTCATGTCTCAGTGTGACCTGTATGTTTGCAAGGGCTAAAATGAAAGGAGAGCAAATAGGCAGAAGGAAAAAAACAAAGCACACTCACATTGTCCTTTGCATTGTAGTAGGCAATGTCATCATCCTGCAAGCACAAACATCACTTTGTGGGTGCTCTAGGGTGTTGAACAAAGAAGCGTAACTTTTATGTAATCGTGAAATTCTTAATCCATTTCTAAACGGTTCTTTGTTTTGTTGGCGTGAGGCAACGTCAACGTAAATTCTCGAGTTTCATGTTAATGAAGTCACTAGTCTGCTCTACCAATCGACAGAGATACTGCATGAACTAAGCGGAGTGTGCAGAGCATTCCCCTTTTTACATCTGCGTCTGTACCTACAGACATGTGCAATGCTCCGGGGAAGCGTTCTCCTGCCACTGAGAAAGCAATATGGCAAATCACAGCTTGGAAACATATATAACATTCTCTGTGACATGTTTCCTGACCACCACTTTACTCTGCGTTATAATTGTCTGCCACTGTGGTTCTTAAAAAGCTATATAATGTGTCTTAACACAGTGCATAATGTGCAATAAACCTATTTACTAATGACAAACAAACTAATTGAGACAATGAAATGAATTTATGGCAAGTGTTTATGTGTCTGTGTAGCTCACCGTGTTTTACCCACATGCAGTATATATACACACACACTGAACAAATACTTCTGAAGAAGGAAAAAGTAGCCTCCCATGCACACAATAGCTTATAAGAGAATATTTCACACAAAACCTACACACACAGTATATAATGCATGCACATATTCCCAGGAGTATCTGTGTCTGTATTTTTGTGTCCCTCTGCTACCTCAAACTCGTCTTTCCACTGATGCTCCATCTGGAAGTTCTCAGCAGCTGTGGCCAGTTTCTGGGGAGTGAAATATGACAGGGATTTAGATTGGATACTGCACAAGGTATGCCTCCTTCACAGCGTCAGTCTAATTATAGAAAACCTGACCAAAAGAGAGTATGTTAAAAAGATGGAGACCATCCCAGAGATGGAGAAATGATAATCTCGCATTCGCAGAGCTAAAACCGCGGGGCCATCACGGGTCTTACAGCACATGTCCGCTAAAGGCCACACCACAGAGTCATACTGTCAGCATGAAAAGGTTGCACTGTAAGAGAGTAGTGTATGTGTGAGTGTTAGAGAGAGAGAACTGAAGAGAGAACAATGTGTGCGTGGGTGGGCCAGCGGTTTAAGAAATAGAAGATCACTGAATAAAGTCAAGTGCAAATGGATTACCAACTGAGAGGCTGTCAATCAAATTGGATGCTACTAAATAACAGGGGGATATAAATGTAATTAACCTCACCTTTGAATCCACACATCTCTCTAACATGCCACACACACTCACACTGAGAAGCAATAGAGAAAAAGAGAAGAGTGGTAAGAGTAGCTCATTTATCGCACTAGAAAGTTCCCAACACAGTTCAAGTAGTAAAAAGGGCAAGCACATACTAAACAGCACATATTTATCACACTGGGAACAAATGGCTGCCTTAACCGCCCTGTAGACATCCAGGGAAGCATTAATTTTTAGTGAAACAATTACACTTTGAATTGTGTGAGGATACCGTTTCCGCTTCCACAATACATTCAACGCTTTAACTGGCTTTTGATCGTTTGATTTCATCTCCATTCTTTCCTTTTGTAGGGAAATGAGGGCAAAACTGAGAACAACACTAACAACAACACAGACAGAGACCTGACTTCAGCATTTTTTGATTATTTTTGCTTGAAATCTCCAATAATGAGTTACTTCAAGTTAGTCCTGTTTCATGAAGTGTCTACATCATTGTGTCGTGCCTGGCACATGTGTGATCATTGCTGTAGATGTATGATATGTGCTATTCTGGTAAATATTATTTTCATCATCAGAGAAAGGTGTTGGGTCTAATGATTACTCTGACTATACAGTAAGTCTGTATTGTGTTAAATGGGATGTAAATCATGTGAAGCACTATCATCAATGGAATGTGACAGGTTGAAGAAAACTTTACTCACGTGAACAATAGTCTAAACCTTAAAATCAGATCTTTAGTCCCAAGATGACGTTGAGAATATACAGTCATGTAAACCAGCTTGAAATAAGATGTAACACTTAAAATAAGTGTTACAGCATACAGGAAGCCCTTTAACAGATATATATCTTGGCCTTGTGTCTAGCTAAACATAACCCCAAATAAGATAATACTGCTAATTAAGACAAGGCAAGTGACATTTACTTAAAGGAAGACAAACAGACAGAATAAAAGAAGACTGAGACAGCAGGCAGAGGAACAAACGCTATTGGACAAGGCTACGTACATGTTCACCTAGTGTCTGACACATAGACCAAGAGAAACTCCACTCAGGGATGTATTTTGAATTAAGTGAAGCATTTAGAATTGATGAAGGTACATTGTATTTATAGCTAGAGCTCCTTCCGATATCCACCTGTTGGAGATTGTGAGTAGGAAAGTACAACATCAGGCATGTCGGATCTGTGCATGAGCAATAACTGGATGAGATGCTAATAGTATATGTCATTCTGTGCTTTTACTGAGTGTGGCTATGAATGTGTACGTGTGTTTCTATGACCATGTGTCTGCTGTCGGCAACAGTTCCATTCTTGACGTCCCATCTCTTTGGCCTCCAGTCCTGGGCTCTGTTCCAGACCTGTCTCCATCTCCTCTGCACTGTCTGTCAGCAGCTAAAAATACAGCCCATTTGAGCCACACATACACACCAACACAAAATAGTGATCATGAAGGTACTACGCACAATGTTCAGCATGTACAAAAGTAACAAGTTCCATCACTGCAACAAGTACTAAATCATATGTCTTCAATGTTTAAATTGTGTCCATCAAATGCGCAACGCAGACGTTTGCTTTCACCAGACATTGACATAGACTAGTTCAGTGGCTCCATCTGAAGATTACATCTTAATCAATAGCTCTTATTATTTAAGTATAACAATTTTATGAGCAGTCTGAAAATATATCTGATTTGGAGCCACTTAATGCCAACAGATATTTGTGTCTTGTGATCTCCACATGGTACTGGGTCAGTAGCTCCATTCTACTTGTAGCTTGAATTCTACTTTGCACCAGCAAGATCTAACACTGCAAAAAGGTATCAGTACAAGATTGATTTTCCAATGTTTTACTGTGTTATTAGAGGTTTTAACTAAATAATATGTGAGGAGAAGCCACCTAGAACTTAGTGGTCTATAGAATCACACTCTTTTCATAAATTCAGCCTCAGCTGCAAATATACCCAAGGTTTCACGACGTTCAAAACAAAAACCTGGTTCTTCATGTTCAAGTGTTTCACCAAAAAAAATAAAAGATAAGATTTAAGACTGTAATAATGTAATAATGGGCCACCTGGGGGTAAGCGGGAGCAACAGTTCATATTCATGCTGAAAAGGCCAAGTGTATGACATCTTGTCATTAGGTTAATGTCAAATAATGTCAATGTAATATCACATCATGTTAATGTCACACCATTGAGCTAACCAAAATTCATTTATTTATTAATTAATCAATTGTGCATTAGTCCAGATCATCTCTCAAAATATGTTCAATTTGCTAAATACATATGTATTGTACTGTAGCAAAATAAATGCATGCAGAAACATACAGCAAGGCATGAATGTAAGGCTATTGATTACAGACCTTTGGTCCAGGATTTCTCTCTCGGCATGATCTTGTTTGCAAAATGATACAGGAAAATAAGCAACAGCTGTTCAATACTTGATACATCATACATTATGCTCGAGCAATTTGTGTAACATTAATGGAGAACATTGGACTACAGTATTTTGTGTCAATATAACTTTCTCCCTCACATATGCAAATCTGCACATACACACACCTCCTAAGAGAGCAGACCGACAGGGTTGTTAAAAATTCATGACGAGGCTCCTCTCCCCTCTGGGAGATATGGGGAGGGGTATGGGTGAGGAGGGTTGTGTGAGCAAAGATACCTAATTAAACTTCTCTTTTTACTCGGTTTGTCTGTATCCCTCTACTCTCTCTGTTTGTCAAACACGTACACACAGAGAGGTTATCAGGCTACCCAAAGAAAGCAATGCAAATCCACTCTAAACTTCAGAGCCATGATTTGATGAGACCACTCCCTGAGTGACAACTAAGCTCTCTAAACTGGCATAACAGTTCATTAAGAAGCTACTGCAAGTTGCTGTCTCTGACAATTGATTAGAAGCCAGTGTTTCTCTGAAATTTAGCACTATATCGGTTTAGTTAATGGAAGTGCATAACACACTCCCCGTAGCGTGCTTGATCGAACTGCTCATTAGTCTCCCTCTCACTTATTGTAGTATAGATACCCCAGATCCACACCATAATAAGTCCACTCTGTCACTGGAAGACCACTGGAGACCTGAGGGGAGCCACAGCTCTCCTGCCGCTCGGGGAAGAAGAATGCATGGATACAAGGAGACTGGGAATTGGCTCTATGGACATAGGGAAGTGGAGTGGTTTAAGGAATGAGGTTCTTCATTGAGAATTTGTAAGAGGCATGGAATATGATACTAGGGGGCAAAACCTAACCACTACTGTCTGCAGGCAGCACTGCTGATACATGTTGGCTGACTATATCTTCATCCCAGTTGAACATAAAAACTGCCTAATGATGGCCACAACAACTGTTGTGCCTATCAATATTCCAACATCCAAGTAGTGCACATAATATAATATTTTTCATTCCATGCACCTTCCACCGTTCATGCACACTGATGTATGAGATCATTACACTGCAGCCACAGAGAGCACAGAAACGTTTGGAGCTGGCCTGAGTGTTGGATGGCAGTGGAGTCCTACCTGCTAGCTCCAGAGAGAGAAATTTCTGCCCTGCTCTCACCAGTCTTAGTTGTCATTCTGCCAGGGCAGCCCAGCAACCCACTACGCATTTAGTGAGAAAGCAGAGCACAGCTTAAAGGATAGACAGGGAAGATGAGACAGGCTCTGCTAAACCTCACAGAGCCTGCCAGGCTCCCTTGTGTGTGTGTGTGTGTGTGTGTGTGTGTGTGTGCAAGCGTGCATGTTATTGTGTGCATGTGAGTCTAAAGGCTCCACATGCCTGAAATCAATGGGCCATTCAGAGCACACTGCCTTCTCCCCCAGACAACAAAGCAATACTCACAAGGGTAGTAATGGTATAAAAGATCATTAACACCCACATTCAGTCTTATCTTTCCCTTTCTTGTTTCTGACAGCGTGTCAACATTCATGAAAGCGGGTTACCTATTCGCCATAATGAGTCCCCACTCAAAGCGATGGCAAGAAAGTACAAATGGGCAAGATGTGAAGGGTCAGTATGAGAAGCAGAGAAGAGAGGACTCTGAAAGGGAAGATGAATTAATGGAAAGGAGAAAAACAACACCCCGACTCAGCATGAGCACAGTGTTCATAGTTCTCATTAAAACTTAGCTTATGAGAATGAACAGTGGGATGATAAAGAGAGAGATATACACAAGGGTGGATGGGGGGTTGTTCAGTAGAGGATGATAGAAGCTTTTTCCAGTAATACACTAGTTTGTGTCCTGGGAGAAGGACAAGCGAAATCACCCTCCTGTGTACATGTCTAGTTGTTTTAGTGTGAAGAAAACACAAGTAAGAGATGGACATACAGAGTCAAATGGAGGAACAGAGGAGACAGGATCAAGTGTAAGAGATGAGTAATACAAAAGAGCACAGAAGAGTAAAGCGGAGAGTTGGAGGGAGAGGGAAGACATATGTCGTGGGAGAAAGGAGGGAGCACAATAAGAGAGAGGCAGAGGCCAGAAGAGATAAAGAAAGGTTGATTTTTTGACAGAGAGCTCTGGCAAAAGGTCAGAAGCTGGACACAGGAGAGATACAGTAGACAAGGCAAGGAGGGCGACAGGAAGAGAGGGATGTGAGGAGAGTAAAGGGAGAATGAGAGCACGAGGCAGAGAGAAAGAGCAGAGGTGTGTGCAGCTGTGAGAGCCCAAGGGAGAGCCGTGCCGCTCCACATGGCTTCTCTCAGAGGCCAAACCCTCTGAAGGGAAGAGTAAATCTACAGATGCTCCCTGTCTCGTTCGCTCTTTGCCTCTTTGGCTCTCGTGCGTGTATCTCAAAGGTGTGTACATCTCTACTGTGCACTTCATTAATATTGCTTGTCACCTAATCACGTCTCACAGGGAATCTGCTGGATTTCACTGAGAGTCATGATCTTTTTCCTCTTTCCAAAAAAAAAGCCTTCTTTAGCAAACATTTATAAGTTATAAATACTGGATTTATCAATGATTAATAAATAACTTACTAATGCTTATAGATCAGTTATAAGCCATTAATAGGAGCAAAGTTTGAGTCACCACGTTGCGAATCCTATTTAATGTTTATCATCCATGCTATTTGGTAATATTGCAGTTACAAAAGTTGGTCATCTATTAATCAATGTTCATTGGTTTTTCACCTTTTAATTAGCCATTAAATCTGCAGTTAAAAATGTTAATAAGTCCTTAAACCTGTAATAAGTGATTTTTTTGACACTTGGGGGCAGCATAAAAAGTTGTGAACACAACATTGACATATCATCATCACCTATAAAGCTGATATGTCAAAATTGAAAGCAAACAGTTGCTTATTTACCCATCCAGACATTATTCATTTGGAGTTGTGTTTCACCCCACATTCACTCTCTTTTAGCTCAGTTTTTGGTCACCACTATGCTGAACAGCTAGTTCCTGACTTTGTTTGGCTACCATTTGGTGCTGAGCAGGAAGCATATGCTCAGTTTTCGCTGACAAGAGTTGCCTGCTATGGCCAAAAATTAAAAAACAGAATGAGAGCAGTAAGAGTGAAGAAAAACATTAAAGTCGCAGACCAGGACAGCTAAAAAATGAGCTGAAACTCACTATAAAGCTCTGTAAAGCCAAGGGGAGCTGCAGATTCAGGTGCTAATTCCTTGTGGGCTCATCACTACAAGCGACCCATTTCACATTGCTTTCACATTGTCTTTTGATACATTGTTATTAAAATAAAAATATCAATTCTAGCTACTTTAATAATGGGTTTTAAATATCATGTTGTAAATATTAATACATTGTTAATAAATTGATTTTTATCCAGACTGTCTGCAGCTCTTTTCTTGAGATAAGCGCTCAAATGATCAAGACAATTTGAAGTGAATGGGGAAAAAACTGTGGAAAAATCACTCCCAACACAACTGCCATTTCCTGTAAAACAAAAGCAAACACGTGTGGAACGGCAGAGATGTAGTAACAGCAGTGTCAGAAAGCAACAGAGTTTCCTTGGACTGTGGTTGAGAAACACTATCTCAAATTGGTATGAGAGAGAGGCAACTAATTACCTTGTCTCATATCGATTACTGTAATTATATCAAAGTATCACAACACTACTTCTGAAAAATACTACTTGTCACATGTAATAAATGTTGATTATTAGATATGAAAAAACTGCATCTCTTGGCATTAAAAGGTCGTAACTGTATTAAGTATTCAAATGTAACCGCAAGCATGTTGCGATCCGCCAACACAGTTTGGATTTGTTCTCCATGAATGTATTAGACACTTGTCTCTGGCCTACCATAAGTTTAGTCAGAATTCCCCATCTGCACTGCTCCCTCCCACTCCCTCTGTCTCTTTTTCTGTCTATGACACACACACTCTCACACACACACACACACACACACACACACACACACGCACACGCACACACACACACACACAGACACAGACAGACATAAACACGAACATGAACACACCAACACATGCAGACATCGCTTGTCTGCTTAATATGATCAGCGCGGAGCGGAGATGGGCGGTTGAGTAACATCTGTTCTGGAGACTGGAATATCTCTGATCGTATCATAGCCTCCGTTGGCACACACACACACGCGCACACACATAAAAACATCATTATGTCACATCTGTTCATTATTATAACATTGTGAGAGAAGGCAACAGATTAATAAAAATGTGGCCCCACACCTGGGTCACACGCACAAAAAACAATTAATACTCACCTCTAAATAAAGAGAACTAGACAACTGAAGTGTTTAGCATTGCGTAAGGAATCTTGAAGATGATAACATTAAAAATAGAGGATATAGTTGTTGTAACATGGCGTCTGACAACATTATGGAAAGGATCCCTACAGAGATAGACCTTTTTAATTTAACCAGAAACGGAAGTCTCGCTCGGAAATCTCGCTATAGGTGAGTTGTTGTTGGCAGCCATCACAGATGTTTCTTGGCTGCCAGCTGACAAGATCTACTGGACCAATTCCAAAACATTTTCTATCTATTAGTCATTTAGACCCCAAAATATGTAAAATTAGGGATATTAAGACAGGGTTTGCACAGCGAGATTCTGTAAGCCTGAACTCTGCGCAAAATGTTTAATGAATCTGGGGAATCAGCTGCTGTTGTTAGTGAAAAATGTACAGTTGAATATCAAGAGGAGAGACAATGTTTCAGAAAATGAAGCATGATGAAATTGCTGGTGTTGTAAGATTGAATGTTAATGGTGGGGAGAGATTGGCATTGAGATGTTACAGCAGGGAATTCAACAGACTAACCTTTCACTAAGGATAATGACACACATCTCTGTAATGTGATGGAGGATTTCAATGTAGATGTTTCAGACAATAAATGTTTTATTGATAATGATATTACCCCGTCTAGTAAAAAGGTGCCTATAAACTGTTTTACATACAGTATATTACTAAAGTCTGCAATATCATGTCATCCGATGTATATGCTATACGGGTTAACATTGAGCTCTAGTACAGACCATAAACCTGTTGCAATGACTTTGAATGTTGAGACCTCCTCTGATATTACCTACTGAAGGCCACTAAAGCCTATTGTAGAAAGTGAATAATATTAAAGAACATGTGGCTCAACTAGACAATACAGTAAAAGCCTTGATGGTGTGGGTTGAGTCTGGACGAGTGAGGCATGGGGCCTTGTTTGGGCTTAAAAATGGACCACTTAAAATATGCTTTTTGCTTCTTTTGAATATATGAAAGGACAATGAGGGTAGACATGTCAGGATTCCAAAGTAATAATTCAAAAGAATTTTGGAAAGAGGCCAGAAGTACGACTGACAGAATGTTCTAACACCCATGCATACACTATTTATGGTGGAGTCTCAGCGCTTTAAGGAGCGCAACGCAGATCCTGTGTCTTTAGCCATATTCTAGTGACTAGGTGTGTGTGTGTGCGTGTGTGTGTATGTGTGTGAAACATGACACTGATTTCGTCAAGAGCAGAGAAGTGGAGTCTGCCGCAGGTCAGGTTTGAGAATTTCAATGGACATTTTTATATATTTATACTGCAGTGATAGTGCATCATCATTGGAGGCGACTGACTGAATTCAAGTTAACCACAATGCAAGCTGATGGTGTACCAATGGTGCAGTAACAATTGCTAAGGTATCGATCGCTAACGTCTGGCATTATTAAATAATAGTAATCACCATTTTTACAACGCAGATCATTGACTCCAGTGAAATGTTCCTAGTTCATAAATGATAGCTTCACTGAAGTTCATCATTAAAATCCTTTTCAATCATGCACTCAAACTTGCATGCCAGCATTGGAGAAGTACGATATGTCATTTTGAAATCACTCACTTTAACCTACACACATACAGTATACTGTAGGTACCAACAGACAAAAGTTCAAATACACACTAATGCACACACACACACACACACACACACACACACACACAGTACTGGGCCACCTGTGTCCTGTAGAGCTTTAGTGGTGCTGGTTGAGGTATTACTCTAAGTAATGTTGTAGACTGGCTCATTAGTCACTGGATTGAGCCCTTCAATGCAGGAGAAAAGAGGAAATTGCACACACACACACACACACACACACACACACACACACACACACACACACACTCACCTCATGCAGATTGTTCAAACAAAAGCAAACAACAGCAGCAACAATGGCTGCTGGTTGTTAGAAAGACAAAGAGGTGGACTGTGGACAATACTTGATGTGTGTCCATGTCTGTCTTCGGCGTTTGTTAAGTTTGCCTTTTGCCTTCACGGCTCTGCAGCGTCAATAATTAAGTTTTTAATTGCAGTGCACTGCACACAGACAAACAGGACAAAAGAGAGAACAGGGTGGTGATGGAGGAGGGAGAGATGCGTTGTTGTAATTGGATCTCGCCTTGGGCACATCACACTCTTTCACTATATAGTCATCTACTTTTGATGAACATTTTCAGTCATTTCTCTATCTCTCTCCCTCTCTCTACGTTGGAGAAGTCATTTGAGTGACACAGCTGTGTACTTTTTTAGGATAAGTAAACAGGTCTAAATATCTTAATGTATGTGTGTATATGTGTAGGGGTTTCTTTAATAATAATGGTAACTTTATTTGGTCCAATAAAAACCATAATATAGGCTAGGAACCTCTTTTTACAGTAAGTAGTCTGAGTTGACAGACATAAATGCGGCTCTGATCAGAGAGGACAGTCAGGTCAATGGGCAGTGTAATGCTGTACTATGTGTGGCCTATAATAACAACTAATGAATATGTACATTTAGCAAATATCTGAAGCGACAGAGCTATTTGAACCCTTATACCCTTTTTGGGCCACCATACTTGTCATTACCGTGATAAACCTTAGCTTACCACAGGCAACAGTTACAGTGGGAGATTATAATAATTATTTGTTCAGGAAGAGCACTTTAGCCAGAGAGGGAAAAGGGGAAGTAGCCACTATGTGTGCACAGTAGGTGTGCGTGTTTCCTGTTGAGATCAAGCCTCAGTATGCATTGTAAAACCTTTGATAAAGCGATCGCCCCGAACAGTGTGCAGCCAAGCACTCATTAATAATGCATGTTACACTCTGCCACACACTTATTTATGGAAGCATGAGTAGACACACATAGACACACACTTGCTTCGCACACCTGTGGCTAGGTAAACTATGGCCTTTCAAAGGTCATCCATCATGCAGAGTTAGAGATCAGAGATGGAGAGACTGCGAGGACGAGAGAGAGAGAGGCAGACGGGCAAAGGGAGAATGAAAGTTTGAAAGCAGCTGGAACTAAGTGAAAGTGGCTCAAGTGCCTTGGGCTATTTCCAATTATGTTGACATTGAGAGTGACTCCTAATCTTATATCAAAGGCCCTGAACAAGTTGGGAGAACAGTTCTCCCAACTGCAATGAAGATTACAATGAAGGCCTGCAGTCTGTTTGATAAACTTTACATAAAAATCCCTTTATTTAACTTAGAAGAATGGTCAGCAAAAATCAGCTCAAAGCACAACTATAAAATCTACTGGGCAGTGAATGTATATGTTCTGATTTGAGATTGCTGGTGAATGTAGTGTTAGAAAGACTCCAAAATGCCCAAAATAGGAAACAATCAGAGCTCAAAGCATTTTTTCTTCTCTCACTGAACCACCCTGGGTACCCATCTTCCTTTGCTCAGTCCATCTGTCCATCACTCCATGCATCCATCACGCTCATGCATTTTGCCCTCCTTTCCCATCAGCCATTCATCCATTTATCTGCTCATCCATACATCTCAGGACAGAGAATTCAATATCAGAGTGCCTTGAGGTTACTCGTAGGAGAGGATAAGGCACAAAGATGCAATAAAGAGTGAGGAGTGATCGATGTCCGGAGGTTGGAAGGACTGTCAGCATCAGACCCCCCACCCACCACCTCCCACCTACCCTCAACACACAACACACACTAAAACACATGCACACAAACACACACACGACCCTCGCAACCATCTCTCCCTTCTATCACATGGTTAATGCAGTGAAGCCAATTTCTCCTTGCTGCTTACGCATCTTATGGCACCAGTACTCGGAAAAATGATAAGGACACGACGGTGTTTACTTAACATACACAAGACAGACACTTGGCTGGGGATCTGTTTATGAACATTCATAAATACTCTCTTTCCATTACTAATAAGACAACAATGGTGATGCCTTATAAAGGCAGAGTAAAGGGTGCTGTGAACTCCCTCTGAAAGTGTTAAAACAGTTCAAACTCCTGATATACATGAACATTTCTGACCCACTACTGAGTGAAAACAAGGGGTGGGGGGGATTTTGAATGTGACTTCCTTCATTTAAAGGATCATTTCAACCAAACCCACAACAATCACACTCGGAAAACTGGTGTGAAACTGGTGTTTACATAATTTTACTTTTATGATTAGTTTTAAGTTCTATTTTCTATTTACAGCTATGATTCAATTTGGCCTTTAGGGGTATAATGTATATATTTCCCCAAAATGTAAATTTGGTAATTTGTTGAAAATGAAATTAAGATATATTAAATCTTTATACTTTGACTAGATTTCAGGATTACAAAATGTCTTTCCCAGTAAACTCTCAGAGGAGGCGTACACTGTAGCTAAAGCCCTCAGGCTCAGTGTTGTGGGTTCAATCCAGGTCTGTCCATTTTTGAAGTCATGCTGCTGAGAACAACAGGCATATTTTTCAGTGGAAAGTTTGAACATTTAAATCTTTTTGCTTAGCTTAGCCTATCTGTCCAAGAGTCTAGTATTTGTACAGTTTGACCACCAAAACTCACATGTCAGCTAAATGCATATGTATGATTAGATGTCACACAAAAACATACAGTACTACATTATATCTTCACTGGTTTGTTTTTCTCTTTCAACTACTTTCCAGTACACATTGAGAGAATGAACCCAATCGCCAACACTTGGACCCAAAAGGGGATTAAACACATGGTTCACCACTTGCATTTTGGTTATTGAACGTGCATATTCAAGTCCACAATGCCCTAACATGAAGCAGATGGAAATCTTCTATTTTCGTAGCTCTGGTTAATAAAGATGTCTTCCTGTACAGATTTAAAAACCAACGTAAAATTGCAAACTGACAGCTGGTTCCTCTAAGTGGGATGAGTCTTACCTCCAAGGCAGCAGACCTCTTCCGCAGCAGCTGTTCAATTTTTGTGGCTGCTCTTGCCACCAGCTCCTCTGCGTCATTTTGCTCCACGCTGTACAAGTGTTGGTTTCTCAAAAAGATCTAGACAGAAACAGACAGTAGTGAATGTATGAAATCGCACACATCATGCTGATGTAAAAATACTCACGTGCCAGAAATTGATTGATTTTATTTAACAACATAATTTAAGAAACATACAACAACTGAGTAGAATATATCTTGTAAATAAGAAGTAGTACAACTTCTTTGACACAATGATATATGTGGCGGGCCCATAGCTGTAATAAATTTGGATTATGATCTCTCTTTATGCGTGTGGGTGTTTTTACCTGAGTGAGACTCTTCCCAGCTGTGGCTGTGTCTGCCAGGGTGACAAGCTCTTTCTGCATCTGATAAACCCATTCTTTAATCCTATGGGACATAGCAATGCACACAGCCAATCGTGTTGCTCAGATGTAACCAGTTTAGAAGAGACATCACAGACAATTCACAGCGCAATGAAACTGTCAATCAAGTTATCTTACATCATCTAACAAGACCATCTAGACACAGCAGGAAAACAAACAAGGCCAACGAGAAGCACTCTGATAGGTCAAGCAAAATGGCAACCAATCAACCTTGAATCACTGGGAACACAATGCCATCTAATCACAGACGTGTCATTGGGTGTTAACCAATGGGATTACTATCGGAAAGTTCAAACGTGAAGTCAAACAATCCGATAAGTGTCAGCAAGCGTTGTGACTAGTGACAGTGATGTGAGTGGACAGGCGAGAGGTGGGAGGTGGCCAGGACTGACGTGCTTCTCTGTATATCAAAGAGCTCCAGGGACATCAGGTCCAGCCTGCTGGTGCCACACACTGGATTATACCTTCCTCTCATCCTCCTCCAACCATCTTGTGCAACCACAATAAGCTCACATCATGCATTATAATATACTGACACAGTATATCACTCCGTTACTCCTTAACACAGTGGCTATGAAAAAAGATAGGCGAGAGATGAATGGTGAAGACCTGACTCTGACACACCTGTTTTGAGCGGCTCGCAGGAGCATAATACTGGGTGCATGTGGATGCATTAATTCACCATATACACAGACATGCGTGGGAGACAAATGGGAAAGATGCACCAGCGACACAAAAGCCACAGTGGATGGGGAACATTCAATGCAAGTCCTCATGTGGAGTAAGATGAGACAGTTGGCAAGAGCGGGGATACCAGAGGGGATAGCACAGTGTGAAACTGTTTAGGAAAAGACAGGGTAGGTGGAGAAATTAGAGCAGGGTCAGCCGTAATTCATCTGCTATCCCTTAATTCCCAAAGCCAGATGGTTTCGGGGTTGTGGACAACACTGCAGACGGAGGCTTGGCAGAGCTTTATGGCTATGTGAAGGAAAACTAACATAGATGCCCAGCTACAGCACTGTATGCTATAATGATTTAGAGCCGCCAAATGGTGTTGTTTGGGTACTCATCCTTCAGCTGCCAACAGATGCAAAAGGCCCAGTGGTGCTGGGTGACCAGGCGCTGCCAAGCAGGTGATCCGCAACCATAAAAGCAGCATGAGATGTATTTTTTTATTCTGTTTATCCCTTTCTAAAAAATTGGAGAAGCAAGAGTGAAGAGTATTTCCTGACGATACTGTAGTTTTGAGGCGGATAGCACCAATATTTGACTAATAACAATGTAACCATGTGTTGGCTGATAACATACAGCATTTTTGTCAAGGATTCCTTAAATTTTCAACATTTTACAGTTGAAAATAAACTAGTCAGTGCTCTCTAGCACTGACAGTTTTCCCTTACAGGTACTGTATGTGTACATTCAGTTTGCATCCGTGCGCAATACAACCAGTCAGATTCCATATATGTGAACCTACTTGACCCGTAAAAGCTACAAAATAACTACAACTATGTATGAGGTGTTGAGAAACTCTTAAATTCTCCTCTCTTGATCCTCTTCTCTCCTATCCTCACCATACCCTTCCTTGTCCCCAAATCTAGAAACTGATTGTAACCCTAACCCCTAAGCTCTCAAAGCCTGAAGCATTGACAAGTGAGTTAGAGTTAATGTGTGTGTGTGTGTGTGTGTGTGTGTGTGTGTGTGCGTGTCTTTGAGCTTCCAGGGACTTGACATTCAGCGAAGCAGAGGGCCGTCTCTCCAGAGTTTAGCTTCTGCGATATCAACCGCTACCAGTGTAGATCTCTATAACAATAACTCTCAGGTGCTGACAAATGGATGAGACAACCCAGGCTGTGCTGCAATATGTGGGCATGTGTTCTTCTGCACGTCCAATATGGATGCCAAGGACCTTTCTCCGTGTACTTCCTTGTTTAAAAGTGTCTGCAGAAAAGCTCAACCCAAATTTGTTTTGTGTGTGTTTGTGTTTGTGCAATGTGCAGGAAAAGAAGTCCTGACTGTCAAGCGATCACTTGGCTCATTATATGCAGTGAAGGACCATAAAATACAAAGTTGTGCTACTACTCCCCAAAGCTGTACGCCTGTTCCTTTATATGAATATTTTCAGTGAAATCCTCTTGATCAATTGGCATTATATGGTCAGATATATTATCCACAGGCATGAAAAATCTCTGCCCATTAACTTCTCATCCTTAAATCATGCATTTCCAACACTCCCTTGAGGTCTCAACCTAGTATAATGGCAATGCTTCATAAATGCCATAAGGCCTGCTCTCAGCCTGTCATGGTTGATCTATGCAAAGTCAGATCACCTCCAATCAAAAGGAATGGGTCTCATTAGAGAAAATTAGGTGAAATACCGTGATGCTTATTATCTTATGATCATCCCACTGTTATCAGAAGTATAATGTAAGCTCTTTTAAATGGCCAAAATAACATGGTGATTCAGAGATGCCTAACAGTAATAAACTCATTGTTGTTCTGCTGAGGTAGAAAAATGTTTCTGCTCTGGTTGCTGGGCGTTGATTACAGCAGCCTCTGGTACACCGCTGGATAATTAAACACACACACACACACACACACACACACACACAAATGCACAAACAAATGGCAACTGGGTCAGACACTGCCCTACATTGTTTTTCAGACACAGGAAGAGCAAATGAAAGAGAGAGACAATACATGAAAGAGAGAGACAGATGTTGGGGTACCATCACTTTGGCACTGGAGAGAGTAATGACCCATAGTGTGCATCTCAGTTGGCGGTTGTGTTAAACCACAGTCTAATTATACATCACTACAGAGGCAAAGACAGAAGCAGTCGAGTCCGCAGAACAAAGTGGAATGAGGCATGGAAACACCAACAGTAATGCACCAAAGCTACCCGCGGTGCTCTGCTCACACTCTGTAGCCTATGCACTAACACCCAAGTGGCCAATTCAGCCCTTCTTCAGCCTGGAAAAACTTTTTAGTATCCAAGCCCAGATACTAAAAAGTACCTTCATACAAAGAGGAGGGTTTATGGATCAATCTCTGACCAGCCCAGCACAGTCTTTCTGATTGTGAAATATTCCTGGCACAGACAACATGAGTTCATTGTTACAAATTCAAAAAATCCCACGTGTCATGGTATTTCCCCCACCGTTGTTTTAATTCCCTTTGAAATGGTTCTCTAGACATCTAAGATAGTGCTAAATGCTTTTCATCTCCAGAGTACTTAGTGGAACCGCAGAGCTATGTAGGATCATAAAGAGACACAATATCAGCTTGTTACAGTTTGAAAAACTGGCTAAAGCAGTATTTTTCTCTCCGTCCGTTTGATCACTGTAATCCAGGAGACTGTATTTGGTGAATTGAGTGTTAATTTTAATCTATTTAGGCTCATATCCTCTTTGTTCAAACACTCTTTTGCATCTCATCATCATGCACACTCAAAATAAAAAACGCTATTTCCTTACCGACATATTACAGCCATGATTAGATATATTCCTCCCATATCCCTTGAGTGGCATCTAGCCATGCAGGGCCATTCACTTAGAAGATAGGTTTGGACACAATCATGCATATTTACTGATTGCATTTACTACTTCTTTGCTTAACATTAAAGTCAGTAATATTTGTTTTTTGGACTGCAACAGTGATGAACAAGACGGACTATCCTGACTGCAGTTTTTCCTTGTCAGAGGATTCAAAAAGAGCCTCCCACAACCTCCTCTGCTTCTAATAGAAATTGTACTCAGCAACCATTCAAAAAAAAAGAGGCCACAGAAATATAAAGAGTGTGATATTGAATGGTCACCGTCACCATAGCAAACCCAAGGCAGACTGTCAGCTTAGTGTAATGAGCAAATAGAATGGATGCTGGGGCCTGCAATTTCTTTTGCACTTGAATAGAAAAAGAAGCATCTGAAGTCCCCAAGCTACAACCTATAGAGAACATGACACTATGCATGAGCAATGTGGGTGAAAGGCGCAGTCAGATGTTGTCCATTTGTTTTTATTGTATATGCCTTGTGAATCAATTTCCCCTGCAAGATGATGGATGCATTTAGTAAATACGAAGCACCAAATGGAATTGATTCTAAAACTTATTGATACACTTTCTCACTCACTCATTCACAAATTCACACTGAGCATGCAGCACAAATTTAGCACAAGGACAATTGTTCTTCTTTGCTTTCATCATAAGGCTGCACCAGTACAGGTGTTTTTGCTGTCACCAATTGTGTGTATACCAAAGGTACCCATACAAATGTATGTTTTCTGCTACAGCAGTCCAATCTGCAGCGGTAGCTCTTTGGCTTCAATTGGTGACTTGTGACTTTTGGGGGTTCAAATTTCAGCTAGAATGTCTCTGTATCTTCATTCCGTTGGTGCTGTTGAATTGTATTATACTGAGAGGCATTTCCAATATGTGGTCTATAAATGTGCTGGACAAAACATTAGAAATGTCTGACAAATGCCAATGTCTTGGTGTGGTCTGCTGACTAATCAAATCTAATCAAAGTGATTTACAGGTAAATGTGTTATAATGTGACAGAATGCAGACTTAAGCAGGTGACTGAATATTCACTAGTTTACTCTACACTAAAGGTGCAGCCCCACCAAAACTCTAAACACAGTCTCCTGAGACGCAGCCTATTCATTTATGTCCTCAGTAGTGGACATTGGTTTTTGGTCTACATCGTTTGTCTCATTTCAGCTACCCTACTATGTCCTGCTGTGCTAAATAGAGGACATCCTGGCACTTCCAATCATATCCCATGTGTTTG
Source organism: Gadopsis marmoratus (assembly GCA_036023855.1). Lineage (NCBI taxonomy): Eukaryota > Metazoa > Chordata > Actinopteri > Centrarchiformes > Percichthyidae > Gadopsis > Gadopsis marmoratus. The sequence continues at coordinate 120,484 of JAVQJF010101747.1, forward strand.
GGTGGAATGAGGGGATCATTGTTTGCATGCTTAGACAAGAAAAAGTTCAAATGGAAGATACTTTTCCCCCCTCAGTTCTCAGGAGGATATAAAATTATTCCCAAAGGGATTGATAACCCTCGAACAGCAGATGAATCTGTTCTGATGAATGTTAAATACATTTGTTTGCGCTTTAAACACAGCATGCTTGTGGCTCCGGAGACCGACGTAAACATCCTAAACACGAACTGGATTTCCAGAGAACTTTATACACCGAATCAGGCCACCTTTATAACGTGCAACGTGACATGTTTGCTAAAAGCCAAATGAATAATAGCGTTGTATTTGGGCAGAACGTGTTTTATCACAGGGGAGTGAATAACTTTTGTCGTCTTGCAGAAGGGCGAAGCTGCTGTAACTCCTCTACAACTTCCCCGACGAGCTGCCGATTACGGCAACCGACGGTGACCATCCAGCGGCCGGAGGGGAGGCTGAAATGCTGTCCCCCCTCAGACGTCTCTTCCTCCAGGAGACAACATGGTGCACGAATGGAGCGACCTGTCCCACCTCTCGCACCCTCCCCCCCCCAAAAAAAGCGCGCACGCAGCCCCACGGCCGGTGAGCGGCTCCTGACACGTCCAGCCGGCTCGTCTCCAACCGGCGAGGCGCGAACCAACGTTATTATTGGGGCTGTACTTACATGAGCAGTGTCGGAAACTGTGATGCCAAAGACCCGTCCTGCCACAACAGGACCAGGATCACCCAGGCTCGTACCCTGCAGGTATCCATTGTTAAAAAAAAAAAAAAAAAAAAAAGG